>CM053787.1:493461193-493771193 GCA_028749045.1 Cupressus sempervirens
TGTAATATGCATAGCATATTTATTTTTAGAGAGATAGTGAGATTACATGGGTTACTTAAGACTATTATTTTTAATAGAGATACTAAGTTTATTGGTTATTTTTGGAGGAAACTTTGGAAGAAGTTGAATATTCAGCTTAAGTTTAGTTCTACATTTCATCCACATACAGATGGACAAACTAAAGTCTTGAACATATGTTTGGGTAACTTGTCAAGATGCTTGATTAGAGATAAACCTTCAAATTGGGACTTGGTTTTGGCACAAGCGAAGTTTGCATTTAATAATTTAGTGAAGAGAAGTATCAAGAAGAATCCTTTTGAGATTGTAAATGACATGAATCCTAGAAGAACTACAGAGTTGATGAACTTGAATGTTGAAATAAAGAACAATGCTAAAGAAGAAGAATTTGTGGACTTTATGAAGAATCTGCATGAGGAAGTTAGAAGTAACCTAAATGACAATAATCAAGGATATAAGGAAAGAGTAGATAAGAAAAGAAGACATAAAACTTTTGAAGTTGGAGATGAAGTAATGGTACACTTAAAGAAAAATAGATCTCTAGTTAGGACATATAGTAAGCTTAAAGATGAAGAAATTTGGGCCTTTTATGATCTTGAATAAAAATGATATTGAAAATGATTTCAAAGTTGAATTGCCAAGATATGGATATTTCACCTATATTCAAAATTTCAAACATCTTTGAGTATTATGAATCTGGTGAAGAGACATTTGATAAATTTGATTATCCTAAGAAGAAGATAGACAAAATAGCTAAAAAAATTTATACCAGAGTTAGTAAGAGCATAAGAGGAAAGGACTATCAAGAATACTTAGTTCAGTGACAAAAGAAACCTAGAGAAGATAATTCTTTATGATTCTACTCAGATTATCAAAACTTCCTAATGTTGATATTAGTCCTTATTTACCTCAAGTGTCAAATGCAGGAGCATCTTGGATACTTTAGAAATATTTCATCAATCAAAACATTTCCTATTATTTTTTCATGTCTTCTATTTTCATAATGGCCTTTGTTGTTTGTGTTCTTTATTTTGGTGTTGTTGGATTCTGAATGAATCCCTATCCTAGATCCTTATCCTATGTTTTTGCAAATTAATACCATTCCTTTTGGAAGTTATTCTTCTCATTTATCGAGGTGTACTTATTTCTTGGCATACTAGGTAATGTGTGGGTTTTGTCTTTTGTGAGGTTTTTGTAATCTTAAGGCTTTCTACGGCCTTGGGGATCTCTTCTTGGATGACATGTGGACCTAACTTTGTCCATACAAATTTAATTTTTCATAGTTGTTCGATCACTAATTCTTCCTTTAGGGCATGACCTATATTTTATAATTGATTGCCTAACATGCCGACTTTTGGTCTTGCTGGTTATATATTTTGAGATCTAGGATATAACACAATCTTGGCTCTATAGCCGAAGCTTCTAATCTCATAGATTGTATCTTAATTGTTTATAGCTACAACCAAGCAGGCCTTATGCCTGACATGTTGCAAAGAAGATTATCTCATCATAACTACATTTGGAACCAATGTATCTCTTATGGTTTCTTCCATATGTTGGATTTTGTGTGTCTTTACTCTAGCAAGGTGGTTTGTGAATGATCTTGGCTTCATTTCTCCACCCTACCTTACATCAAAAATGATTGATGACACCTCATTCATGGAGTTATTGTATTTAAGAGCTTCCATTCACTAGTAGAATATATCAAAACTTGATGATATGTAAAAAAAAGAATGTCTAACTTCACATTTCATACTGTGAAGCCTCTTATATGTAGGACGAAGAGTGATCAAGTGAGATTTGAGAAGCCATAAAAACATATTATCTTTTTTACATAAAGAATGAGGATTACGAAGAAACATGTTCCCTTATAAAGGAAGGTTTGGAATCTTGTAGGAAGGTGACACAGAGATGTTGGATGGTGGAAGAATGTGTTGGAACCATAAATTCCACAAAAAAAAATTAGAATTCTAAACATCAACATGCTAGGTAGTCCCCTTCTAGGTATTTAGCACAGCAACTAGTCCACTATTAGGTATGTATTTATTTACACATGCAAAGTCTATAGAGGTGAGAAATCCCTAACCCTTATCTCCATATCAAAAATAGTAATTTATAGAGAGAGTGAAAGAGCAACATTTCGTTGCTTCTATGAGATACTTTCAGGATACCTACGAAGTGGCGATAATAGAGAATATGTAATGAGAAAATTAGAAAGAAAAGACCCATGGTTTAAAATTATTTGTAGTAGAAGAGTAGCATGCATAATCAACAATATTAAAAGTTATTTCTGAGGCATATTTGGAGGAATATTAAAAAGTACTCGGTGATCATATAATAGTTAAAATTTTAAAAGTTAAATACAATGACCAAAGCATTGTTAACCAAGTTTTGAACATGGCACTTATAACAATGATAATATCAATTACTGATATGTGGAGTCATATTGGATATGAAGTTTTTGTGAATCCATACATTTGATTGAAGAATGAGAATTATTTTTTAAGGTTGCTATCCAAAAATCTGAATCATGTTTTTTTTTTTTGGGGGAAAATTTGAAGATCATTTTCAGCATTAAATGTTGTTTTATAGTTCTTAAATGGCTCGTAGACCTTTTATATTCATTGGACATCAAATTTTTGATGTTTTTGTGCATTTTTGTGAAGTTAACAACATTTAAAATGCCCAAAAATTGCTAAAAATGACTCAACAATGTTTGGAGTTTAACAATTATTTTATAAGAGATAGAAGTTGATGTAAGATGAAATTTGGATCTAGAAAATAGAGTGCACATTGTCATAGCAGGAAAAATACATCAGTTAATCCACTACTTACAAAGATAGACAAAATCTTGTTGTAGAAGATGTTACAAGGTAGCATGGACTGTTATTTTTATAGTTTCACAGATCCTCTAACATGGATTCACGATTTAGAAAAATTTGGAATCTCAAGTGAGCATAATAAAATTCCAAAGATCTTGTTTGCACACAGAATCATGGTTGACATAAAATTTCTATTTCTCTGAGCTAGTCCAGATATATTGAGAAATAGAGAAAATATCCATTTCTGAAGGTCACCTTGAGGGAGGTTGAGAAATGACACAAATCTATGTTTCTCTAAATCTCCATTTCTCAAGATCACCTCAATGGGGGTTGAGAAATGGAAAAAATATCTATTTCTCAAGGTAAGTTTGAAGGGAGTTGAGAAATCGAGAAATGAAGAAATATCTTGATTTCTCAAGGTCAGCTTGAAAGGGATGAAGAAATGGAGAGATGTAGAAATAGAAGAAATCTTTGTTTCTCAAGGTGAGTTTAAAGTGGTTGAGAAATGAAGAAATATCTCAATTTCATAAGGTATATGTTCTGGCCCTCCTGAATAGGTGACATTGTAAGTAGAAGGGTGAGTTATGTTTGATTTTTTCTTATTTTTATCATATTTATAAAAAAAAAATTTAAATACATATTAGGGAAATAAGAGATGTTGATCATTCATTTATATTTTAATGATTTTAGAGAGATTTTTTTTTTATTTCCTTAATACATTAAAAATGTTAAATGAAGATAAATTGTATATTTTGTGAGTGCAATTTTTATATGCTTCCTACTCTCATAGTAAATTTTTAAATGTTTATATTTTAGGTAGAGTATTCCTTTATCAATTTGATTTCTAAGGAATTATTTATTATCTCTGCATAGAAACATATTGCAAGAGATATTCTTTTATCAAAATTATATTGTTATATCTTTATACGAATTGGGGAAATAATAAAGCTTTATAGAATTAATCATTCTTATATGTTCCTTAAAAATAAATCATCTTTGGGGTAAATTCTATTTTATTAAAAGGATTTAGTAAAATATTTTGATTCATGTTGCATTTAAGGAATATATTTTCAAGATATTATGGACTTCTTATGATGAAATATTTTAAAAACAAGGACTCAATGATTCTAGTTCCTATAGATAGTAGTTTAGTAGTTTAGATTTGTGTTGTGGATAGTAGTTTTGATTTTTATTGAGTTTAATAGAAAGAAATAATATTAATGTAAAGTTTTGTTTAACAATTAAAATAAGTATTAGAGAATTTGTTAGAAAAAAAACATGTTTTCGAAAGTCTCTAAAATAATTTGTTGTATTTTGTGTACAAAAAATTGCAAGTCATGTTGTAGCACAAAACAACCAATCAAATTGTCAATAAATATATTTTTGTGAATTAGTTTAAATGTATAATTAAACTTTATAGTTTCAAAAAGTAATTAAATAATAAACTATTCTAATTGGACAAACATATGAAATGTCAATATATATATTTTTGTGAATTAGTTTAAATATAATATATAATAAAACTTTATAGTTGCAAAAAGTAATTGAATAATAAACTATTCTAATTGGATGAAAAAGTTTCATTACCTACTGTAGCGAAAACAACCAACAAAAGTGTCAATAAATATTTTATATTGAATTATTATTAATGCAATAAATATGAGAGCTTTATATGTCAAAAAATATTTGAATAATAAATTGTTCTAATTGGACAAACAAATTAAAAAGTTAAAGTGCATTGAATGCTATAGTTTCCTGCCTAGGACAGGAACTAACAATAATACGTCCCTACCCTAAATTTCAATGTTAGGGTATATTTTTATGTATTTTCAAATAGTGCTTAATTGAATATTTTAATAAAATATGGAACATTTATAAAATGATTATATGCAAGAAGGAAGTTACATATCATTCTAGAAAAACCTAATTAAAGGGTAAGGTTTTAATTTATTTTTTAAATTAAAATATCTTACTAGATTATTTCTTGTATAGATATTATTCATCAAATAATTATAAATCTAGAGCATGGAAACTTTCACTAAAAGAAAAAAAGATCACAAGAACACATTTGATTACTAAAGATTTAATTTTTCAAAACAAAGGACGCGACCTTTCAAAAAGCTTGTGATAATAGAACCAAAGCTTCTAGATTAATTATTTTGTTAAATTTTGTATTGTAAAATAATGTGTTTAGTTACATTTATTTTTTAGTTAGACACAATCACGATGATCTAAAGCTTGTATACATCCTTTTATTCTCTATTAATGGTATCGAGATCATTCATACTAATATATAGTGATAAGAACAAGAAATTATAAAGATCATGAAATATTGGCTAGATGATTATTGCCATTTGTTTAGGTAATGGAATTAAACACAACTCAATTGTACTTCCTTTTCTAAATCAATAAAAGACCTCTTTTTTGTTTGAATTTTCATAATTGGTTTTTCAATTCTTGCATACTACATTTTCCTCTTGGATCTATAACTACTATTTAATAGATCAAACTTGATATGCACTTTTGATTATCAAATATTACAGGCAATGTGATGTTTGTCTAATTGGTATCTTTTAGTTGGAGTTAAATTGATTTAGACTGGGGTTCATGTTTTAATTTCTTAGTCCGAAAGTTGATGGTTGGTGCACACTGTCTCCATAAGAGATGATGTGTTATTTCAATGTTGACTCCATTTTCCCAATATTAGATCAAGGACTATTCTTACTTGATTCATTTGAGTTGACATACAATTGAAGTTTGTGTGGTTCTTTGGCTTGTTCATTTGCCTATCATTTGTCCTTTCTCAATCATATTTCCAGTCACTCTTTAAAGCAATTTAAAAGTATTGAGTTCAATAGTTGTTATTTCTCTTTAAGAATCAATTGTCATCTTAAGAGTGTCATTCATAACGCTTGCATTTAGAAGTATTGAATCATTGTGAGCACTTATTGTAAATGTGTACTCGCCTAGGTATTGTAGGGCCTAAAGAGCAGGGGTATTTGATTCTTAAAGGAGCAAACCCATATTCTGGTCAAATTGTGTCAAATTTCCTAGTATTGAGTGGGCAAGACTCATAGGAATCCAACCAACAATTTGAGGGACTAATAGGGTGGATGAAGCTAAAGGATAATTTCCATAACCTAAAACCTATTAGAGATGAATATTGTTGTCTTATTTGGGAGTGAAATTATTTCTATTATGTTTGGCATTAATATTTTGTCATTGGTATCAACACACACACACACACACATTATGTGTGTTTGTTGGTGATCAATGTAGATATATGTTTGGTGGATGCACAATTTTGATGCATATTTTCTTGTAGATTTTTTGGAATGATGTTTGGTGAGTCTATCTAATATATTTTCCATTTCATGTATTTGTGAGTTGATTGAGTGAAGTCATACAAGATTTGATGAAGAATGGATATTGTTGTTATTTCCTAAGAGTTATTTCAAACTGTAGTTTGGTATTTTGATTGATAAGTTTTAGTGGAGCAAAATTTTGGTTTGTGATTTATGATACTTCATGAAGACATACATTTTTTTTTATTAGCAATGTTTCTTGAGAATTATTGGTTCATAAATTAGTTTGATTGTTGGACAAAGAAAGGGAATTTATTTCTTGACTGACTTAATCAATAACCATGTTGTTTGGATTATCTTGATTATCTATTTAGTGTTTGCATGTTAGTTATTTTTATAATATATACTATATGTGTTCTTGCTGATACTTATGGAATCACATTGATTGATGCAATTTATTTTTCCATTAGGTTTTGTATTGAGTCAACCTAATATGTGTTTGAGACTTGTATAAGGAAGTGAATTCTTTTGTGAATTTGGTGTGTGCAAATGTATATGGGTGATATGATGCAATTTTTTTGATGTGAGTGTGGATCATAGTATAGATTAGAGTTATTTGGGAAGAGGTATGAGTGGAATCTATTATTGTGCTTTAAAGAAATTGTATTGGCATAGTTGATGTTTTTGATCATTTCACTTCCATATATTTTTGTCCACAATGAATTATTTCTCACTCTTTGGTTTATTTTCCTTGTCGTAATTTGATTTTTATATAATTAAGGTTGTTTCCCTTGTTGTAATAGATATATGTGCTTTAGGTGAGTGGCTAAATTCACTTGAATTCCTCATTGCACCTTTAATAGGGTTTTATATGTGAGAGTGCATCATCTTGTGAGTTTGATCCCCACTGGGGTTTTTTCCTTGACTGTGTTTTTCTCGAGAACAAAATACTAGTTTTATGTGTTATGGTGTTATTTTCTTTGCATTTAATTTAAGGTTCATAGTTTATAAGTTGTGGATGGTTTAATATTTTAATTTTCTCACAACTAGTTAAACCCCCACCCCACCACCTTCTCAAATGGGTGTAGTGCATTATTATTCCTAACAATTGGTAGCATAGCTCTTTGGTCCTCTTTTGAAGCTTAAAATCTTGAGGATATTTTCAATGGC
The DNA here is from genome assembly GCA_028749045.1 of Cupressus sempervirens. NCBI lineage: Eukaryota > Viridiplantae > Streptophyta > Pinopsida > Cupressales > Cupressaceae > Cupressus > Cupressus sempervirens. The sequence continues at coordinate 493,468,509 of CM053787.1, forward strand.
CTTTAAGAAGAATCAAATTTTAATGGAACTAAATATTCGCTATGGAAAGGAAGGATGATTACATGCTTTAGTTTCATAGGTATAACACATTGGAACCTTATAAAGTATTCTTACTATTTCTAGCTCTCGAGAATGCAGATAGAGCTCAAATGAAGAGATTTTATTGCAACATGATTGCCAATGAATCCTTACTCATTCTCCTAGATGATACTAAATATAAAGATGCGATGGAACATGAGACTTCTCATGATACTTGGATAAAATTACAATTAATGTATGAAGATGAAAACCTTTTGCAACAAGAAAGGTTACGTAGTCTGAAAGGGAAGTTGGAATCTATGACAATCAGTGAAGATGAGAATACTGTGACATATTTGTAGAAGATAACATACTATTCTTTTGGAATTATAGATTCTTGAGGAACCATTACCAAATATTCAATTATGTCAAATATTCTTATATCTTTGTCATCCTTCTATGACACCAAGGTTTTTTCTATTGAAGAGATTATAACTATTTATAATATGACATGAGAATTGTTGGTTGGTAAGTTATCTAATTTGGAAATGAATAAACTTGGACATTCTTTACCTAAGGTAGAATCACATTTTAAAGCTACTATTTCTAAAATAAATAATAAGATTGATTATGATAGGTCTACAAGCTCTACTAGTTCTACAAAATTTGCTACATATGTTAAGGAATGGGAACAAATTAAGGAAGAGGAAAGGAAGAAAGAAGAATTGGAAGCCATGATCTCTAAGAGGTTATTGAGAGGTAAGGTAATTATGAAGGAAAATTTAATTTGAAATATTTTTCATGTAGTAAAATTGGTCATTTTATATCTAGATGTCTAAAGAAAATTTCTAAACATAAAATAAGGAAGTTTAAGCCTAGCTATCAAAAGAAATGCTATTATGCTACTAGAGAAGGTTCTATTAATGAAGAATTATAAAATAGTGAGGAATTAATTGTTTTACATCTATTAACGATGAAAATCTTATGATTGGAGAGAAATCCTTAATTACCCAGATAGAGAAGAAGTATGAATGGGTAACAAACAGTGAATGTTCAGACCATATGATAGGTGATTTAAATAAATGTGTGAAGCTTGATAGGTATGACAGTGATGCTTTTATATTCCAACATAAAACTACTTATTTGATCAATGGAAGAGGTTAAATTACCCTTGATGATAAGAATAATACTCGTGATGTCTTATTTTTTGATAGAATAAAGTGTAATCTTTTGAGTGTTGGACACTTGGTTGATGAAAGATACAACCTAAAATTCAATGATGGAATGTACACTATTAAAAATGAGTAAATAATTAAGATTACATCTGGAACAAAGACCATAAGTAAGCATTTCATTTGAATTCATCAGAGAATAGATGTTTGGTTGTAAAATTAATGATAATTGGTAATGCTAGAAGAGATTTTTTAATGTGAATTTTGATAACATTGTGAAGACAATACTACTAATGTTGTGAGATATTTACTAATGTTCACAAAACCTACTAACATACTATGCAAGAAATGCACTATGGGGAAACAAACAATAACTACTTTTAAAAAAATGCATTACTGCTTTTGGCATTTTAGATTTGGTTCATACAAATATATATGGTCTACTAAGACAAGGACTTGGTAAATTGATAGATATTTCATTTTATTCATTGATGATTATTCTATAGTGACATGGGTTGCATTTTTGAATGAAAAGTTAGATGCATTTGACAAATTCAAGACATTCAAAGCCAAAGTTGATACTAATACTAGAATAAAGCTGAAATTTTTGAGATTGGATCATGGTGGAGAATTTAATTCAAGATAATTCAATAGAACCTACACTATAGAGACATATGTCTTCCCCTAGAACCCCTCAACAAAATGGGATAGTAGGAAAAAGAAATGCAACAATCATTGATATTGTAAGGACTATAATGTTGGAAGGAAAAGTACCATAAATGTATTAAAGAAATCTACACATTAAATGGAGTCTAGATAAAGCATCACAAGACACCTTATGAGCTATGGTATAGAAATATGTCTATAGTTAAATATTTTATAATTTTTAGAATAAAATGTTACATTAAGAGAATGACATAGGAAAGTTTGATTGTAGAAGTGATAAAGGAATATATCTTGGTTATTCTACTAATAGAAAAGTTTGAAACTATTATAATTGAAAGAAATGATAAGATAGAGCAAGGAACAAAAAAAATCCAAGTAAGTTAAGTGTGAAACAATGTTACCATGAGATAAGCAAAATCCAAGAGCATACACCAAGATAGTTCAACAATGGAGACAATGATTTATAAGGGGAAAGCAAAGAAAACCCTTTGTGAGTATTATTAATGAAGGCAAATTCCTAGAAGAGAGAGAGAGAGCGGTGGAGCAAAATAGCTCAATACAATAATATCAAAGTGATGTGTAGAGAAGAAAGAGAAAGGAGCATCTCTTTTAAAGAAATGAGAAAGGAGTTGCATGTGTTTGCATGTGTAACTCCCATTTCTATGAATGTCACATTCATAATAGGTGTGTACAAAGTGTCACAATCCTCTTAAGGAGGATAAACTAAATTCTTTAATAAAAGAATTATAAAAATGAGTTGTCCTCACATGTGGAATAAAGGACAAATAATGACATGTCCTCCACATGTGTACAATAGGAAAAACTACATTTAGGGATCCTTGGAATATCCCAATTAAATACATCCAAGTGAAGATTAATGTCTCTAACAACCCCCCTTAATATTTACTTGGGGAGCTTACATCAAAGGGTTGTAAACCCAAATTTTTACAATGAAATTGAAATATCTCTTTAGAAAGTGGTTTTGTCAAAATATCAGCCACTTGATGTTCATCTTTACAATAAAGAAGAGTAACTTTCTTGTCTTCAACTTGTTCTCGAATGAAGTGATGTTGAAGTGAAATATGTTTGGTCCTTGCATGAAAAATTGGATTCTTTGCCAAGGCAATAACACTTTTATTGTCACAATGTGGCGGGGTAGGTGCTTGTGGAGGTAGACCCAAATCTTCAAGAAGTCTTCTAAACCATAAGGCTTCCTTAGCTACATTGGTACAACCTTTGTATTCAACTTTAGTTGAGCAAAGGGAAATAGAGTGTTCTTTTTTACTTTTCCAAGAAATTGCACCTGAACCAACAAAGAAACAATAGCCACAAGTGGATTTCCCATCATTGGGATCTCCACCTAGATCAAAATCAGTATAGCCATGTAAAATAAATTTAGAATTGGCATCATAGAATAATCCCATATTAATAGTTCCTATAATGTACCTTAAGATTCTTTTAGCAACTTTAAAATGTGTTTGTTGAGGTTTAGACATAAATCTAGAAACTAAACCAACACTATAAGCAATATCAGGTCTAGTGAGAGTTAAATAATTTAAAATTCCTACCAATTGCCTATACAAAGTTTCATCAACAAAAGGAGTATTCATATCAGCCATTAATTTAGTTCCTAATTCACATGGAATTGAAACATGGTTACAATCATTCATCTTAAATTTTTCTAAAAGGTCATGAGCATACTTGCTTTGAGAAAGAAAGATACCCTTAGGGGTTTGCCAAATTTGCATCCCTAAAAAGTAATGTAAAATACCTAAATTAGTCATCTAAAATTTATGTTTAAGTTGAAACTTAATATTAGAAATCAAAGCATCTGAACTAGAAGTGAGAATTAGATCATCCACATAAGCAATAACAATGATAATATCATCTTTAGTATCTTTAATATACAAATTAGGATCATTATTACTTCTAGAAAAGCTTTGAGAAATAAAGAATGAATTAATTTTAGAATACCATTCTCTAGGTGATTTTTTAAGACCATAAATCAATTTTTTTAATCTCCAAACCAGATTTTCACTACCTTTCTTAACAAATCCAGGAGGTTGATCCATATAGATTTCTTCATGTAAATCACCATTTAAGAAGGCACTTTTAACAATCCATTTGATGAATGGGCCAATTCATTTTAGATGCTAAAGCAAGAACTAATTTGATAGTAGGCATTTTAGCAACACGAGCAAAAGTTTCATTATAATCTAATCCTTCAATTTGTGAGAAACCTCTAGCAACTAATCTAGCCTTAAATTTACTAATTTCATTATTAGCATTCAATTTTGTTTTGTATAACCATTTACATGAAACTATATTCTTGTCATGAGGTAAATTGACTAAGTCCCAAGTTTGATTAGCAATTAAAGAGTCATATTCCTCTTGTATGGCCTTTTGCCAATGAGGTTGAGAGTTAGCTTCATCAAAAGACTTATGATCATTAGAATTCATAATAATAGTCATAAAAGCATAATTACAATAATTAATCCTTCTATGTTTAATTCCACCAAATCTAGAAATGTAGTCATCACTTTCATTGATTAAGTTTTGAGCCCATTTAGGTTTACGTTTAGTTGTAATGGAATCATCACTAGAGGAAGAATCATTATCAATAAAAGCATCATTAGTAGCTACTTGAATATCATTATTAGTAGAAGCAAAAATAATATTTGGTGCTTGAGTTGTAGGGTTAAGACGAGGAGTAGGGTTAAGAGAAGGAGGTTGGTCCTCCACTAGCACAATTTTAGTGCCACTGAATTCTGCATCAAGTGTAGTAGAATAGTCATGTACACCATTTTCTGCAATGCAAACATCTCTAGCAACTTGAACTTTGTTAGTAGTAGAATCATAAACACAATAATCCTTAGTGTTTTCATCATAACCAACAAAAATATAAGGAAAAGACTTAGCATCTAATTTATTTCATTTATGTTTAGGAGTATGAACATAAGCAATAGATCCAAAAATTTACAAATAATGTAAATCAGGTTTCCTACCAGACCAAACCTCTTTTGGAGTAATATCCTTAAGAGCTTTGGTAGGAGTCCTATTAAGAATATAAGTTGCACAAAACATGGCTTCAACCCAAAATTTATAATGCAAATTCTTAGCATGCAACATTCATCTAGCCATTTCTATAATGGTCTGATGCTTTCTTTCTGCCACACCATTTTGCTGTGGTGTATTAGGGATAGTAAGCTCGTGTTTAATTCCACATGATTTCAAATAAGAGTGAAAAGCATTATTCACATATTCCTTTCCATTATTAGTTCTGAGAATTTTAAGTTTAAAACCAGATTGCCTTTCAACATATAACTGAAATTCAATGAATATATCAAGAACTTGATCCTTGCTATGCAAAAAATAGATCCAAGTTCATCTAGAAAAATCATCAACAAAGGTAAGTGCATACCGAGAACCTTGGATGGAGTTATTCTCCATGGGGCCCAAAAGGTCACTATGGACAAGGTACAACTTATGAGTTGCCCGCCATGATTTACCACTTGGAAAGGGCTCCCTATGCATCTTACCACTCATATAACTAGTACAAGAAATCTTAGAAGGAATAATGTGAGGCACACCATCAACCATATTGCTTTTTTGCATTAAATTAATCTAATTTGAATTTAAATGGCCAAGTCTTTCATAACATATATTGAAATCAATGGAATTATGTAAAGAATATCGTGAACTACAAAATTCATGGAATTTAAATAAGTTGTCATTATCCATTTTAGCATGAGCAATCACTTGTTTAGTTTGAGGATCTATCACATAACACGTATCTTTATAGAATTCAACTTTATAGTCCTGACATAACTTTGAAACATAAAACAAATTAGTTTTCAGATTAAGTACATAGAATACATCATGCAATTTACCATTAGGAATAGTGACATCACCTAAACCTTCAACTTTACAAGTCTAATTATTAGCTAATTGAATAGGAATGTTAGCAATATCAGGTTGTAGAGAATCAAAAATTTCCTTATGAGAAGTTACATGTTGTGAAACACCACTGTCAACAATCCACTCTAAAGGTCTAGAAACATTAAAGCTACAAGTAAAAGCATGACAAGAATTGGAACCAGTAGAGTTACCATTTTTATGATTTGATTTTTGATTATGGTTACTATTGTTCATAGGTTTTTTTTTATCATTTTTCTTTTAAAACAATTATTGACAACATGACCATCTTTGCCACAATAAGAACAATGAGGTTTGGAATTTAAATGATTCCTTTGATTATTATTATTACGATTTTAATTATGATGATTGTTATGGTTATTGTTATTATTGTTATATTTGGCATGAGATTTATTATTGGAATTATTAGAATTATTATTATAGTGTTTGTTATTATGATTATTATTATTATTATTTGAACAAAAATTATTACTATTTGAATTCTGAGACATAAATGCATGTTCAGTTGATTTAAGAGTACCAAATTGAATTAGCTTAGCTTCTTCCTGTCTTAATAAATTTTGAAAAATAACATAAGTTAACTGAGTAGATAATGTAGGAATAGCAAGTTGTGCATGAACATTAGTTATAAACTATTGAAATTGTCTAGGAAGACACTTTTTAAGAATAATATGAATTAGGCGAATGTTATCTAATTGAACACCTAAAGCAACAAGTTGACTTTTAATAGAATAAAATTTTAACAAAAATTCATCCATGGTCTTAAAATCTGTATACCTAAGATCTTCAAGTTGATCCTGCAACTGTATTTTGCAGGATTCATCTGCACTATCATATTTGGTTTGTAAAATTGACCAGGCGTCATGAGCTTTAGAACAATGTGCAATTAAAACATATAAATCTAGAATAATTGAAATACCAATTAAACTTAAAGCTTCTTAATTTTTAAGCTTCCAAGTATCTTTTTCGTCTTGGGTAGCCATTGAACCAGGTTCAACAGAAGGATCAGTGGCTATCTCGAACAAGTGTTTAAAATAAAAAAAAATGAAATATGTGTTTTATAGGAATGATAATTAGTATGATTAAGTTTTATTTCTGGAATTAAGGTTGACATTTTTATGGAAAAAAAAAATGCCCCCCTAATAGAAATATGAATTATACGTTAACTTGAATTAAATAAAGTTGCTGATAGAACTATGAATAAGTTTCTGAAAAAAAATGATACAACCCTACAAAGAAACGTTAGAATAATAATTACTAATTATTAAGGTGAAACATAATGATAGAACCCTACAAGCAGATGTTAGAAATGATTATTAATCTGTAATAGAAGAATAATGCAGAGGCGTTTGAATGATTAAATGATTATTGTATTAAAAAGGAATAAATGACAGACGGATTCAATTAGCTATAATTATTATTCCTAATGATTTGAAATGATTAAAAACAAGTTATAAGGGTCAAGATTTGAAGTTATAAATTAAATTGATAACTTCATTATAGGACCACTTAATAAATTATAAATAAATAATGAGAAACCAACAAATATCTTAATAAAAACTTATAATGAAAGCTTATAAAGAAAGCTCTGAATTATAATGAAAGCTTATAACATGTAACCAAACTTTGAACAAAATTTATGATTCTTATAAATAATCAATAAATGTTTAATTAAAAACTTATTAATAAAACCAAAAGTTTTAAAAAAATCAACTCAAAGAAAACCTAATAAGTGGCAATAAGCAAAACTAATCAAATAAACCTTGCTTAAGGACAAAAAGACATAAAAGAATCCAATCAAATGTTGGCTGCAAACAATGATTATGTACATTTAAACCCTTGGCTGCCAAGTGCAACGGCAAGGAGAATTGCATGCACACTTACAAAAATGGTCAAGGGTTGAATAGAAAATCAAAGCAGGAAAGGAGGCTCAAGGCGAGAAAGGAAAAAAATAAGGCATGTCCACTACCAAGCTAGTGGGAGTAGAGGGAGCACTGAGGCTTGGTGCTACAGAAAAATGACTATAAAATTAGCTGAGGCTTCTAATCAACTCTTTGATGCTGAGATTGAGAGTTTGGGAGGCGTAACTAAAAGCTCACGCACAGATTGAGCTTTCAAACATGTAGATAAGAAACAATGAAGGAAATGATACAAATCAAGACATGCAATAAAAAAATTAATGAGGGCAGTAACAAAGGCAGCAAATAGATGCAATGATAAAATATGCAAAAAAAAACTCACGTGAAGAGGAAACCGCCGTAGCAAAACAAGAGGTATAGAAAAATGACTGAAAAATCCAACAATCAATAATATGTTGCAGAGAGCTGAAACAAAAAGAACAAAAAAAAAATATGGTGGATTTGACAAAGAAGAAAAACTAGAAACTTAGATTAAGAAGATGAACGATTAGGGAGAGAATTAGAAAGAATAAAAATAGGGAAAGATGCTAAGAAGAACTAGCAAATCAAATTAAAAAAAAAGGTAAGATCCGATTTGGCAGAGATATTAAAATCTCATATATTAAAGAAATATAAAGTTTAAATTTCAATATATATATATATATATATATATATATATATATATATATATATATATATATATATATATATATATATATATATATGTATATAAAGAAAATAGGAAAAATTTTAGATTGATTAAAAGGTATGAATAGGGTATGTTTTAAATTTCAATAAAAGTAGATAAAAATTTTAATTTCAAAAAATTATTGAATGTAGGATAAAAATAATAATAAATCTTAAGTATTCCCTACAATAATATTATTAGCAAATTTTTTAAATTTAAAAAGAAATTAATCTACAAAATGGCACAAATTAAATGCTACTCTTCTACATACATTAAAATAAATATTTAAAATATTGCACAATTATAATAAATGAGTGCTATGTAAGAAATGCTTCTTGTTTTGGTGGCATGCCTTCAAAAATAAGAGCAAAAAAAAATTGAAATTTTGATAGGAAAACCCTTTGGCGGCAAGCCTTCAAAAGAGGGTTACTAAAAAATGATAAAAGATGATAAAATAAAACCTGCACACAGAAGATGCTAGAATGAGCAAACACCCACAACACAAACTTCTTCTCTCAATAACTTCTCCAAATAAGGTGTGCTCCAATGAATGGCAACCATCAACACAAAAACTTAAAACAAGGATTAGTAACCAAGCTTTGATACCATGAAAGAAACGATAAGATAGAGCAAGAAACGAAAAACAATCTAAGTTAAGTGTGAAACAATGTTATCATGAGATAAGCAAAATCCAAGAGCATACACCAAGATAGTTCAACAATGGAGACAAGGATTTATAAGGGGAAAGCAAAGAAAACCCCTTGTGAGTATTATGAATGAAGGCAAATGCCTAGAAAAGAGAGAGAGAGAGAGTGGTGGAGCAAAATAGCTCAATACAATAATATCAAAGTGATGTGTAGAGAAGAAAGAGAAATGAGCATCTCTTTTAAAGAGATGAGGAAGGAGTTGCATGTGTTCGCATGTGTAACTCCCATTTCTATGAATGCCACATTCATAATAGGTGTGTGCAAAGTGTCACAATCCTCTTAAGGAGGATAAACTAAATTCCTTAATAAAGGAGTTATAAAAATGAGTTGTCCTCACATGTGGAATCAAGGGCAAATAATGACATGTCCTCCACATGTGTACAATAGGACCAACTACATTTAAGGATCCTTGGAATATCCCAATTAAATACATCCAAGTGAAGATTAATGTTTCTAACAATAATCAAAGATTAAAAAAACTTTTTGAGAGTACCATTATGAATTTTGATGAAAGATTTTGGTTGTAGGAGATATTGTGTAGTAATAACCTAGATGATGATGAAGATAATTAGTTACATGTCATAGAACAAAAAAATTATAATTAGATTACATTTCAAGAAGATTTAGTTGAAGATATTGACAATGGGATCGAAGTTGAAGAACTTCACGCTTTGAAGACTCTTGTTATGCCTACCCCTAGTTTACTTTTCATGTTGGATTGCCGAATTCTTTTAGGCTAGTTTATGGTTATGTTTTATGATTAGTGGTACTTGGTTACTTGATTTGATTGGATGTTATTTCATACCCAGTTGATATATTTGATGAGCTACTTGATACTCAGTTATTTCATGTGTTTATGTTTATCCTTTTGATGATGATGTTCCATATGTTCATATAGTGATTTCAGTTATTTCACGATGATAGTTAGACAGATGATTTATATGCAATTTTCCATTGTTACTTACCCCTTACTTGCATGTGTATGGTGTACATGTATGTTCTACTTTATGTTTGACATTTTTGATGTGGTTGAGGGAGGGAGTCATAGTCACTTGCTAGTCAGGAGCTACACAATGCACCAATTCCTATTTAGTTTAGATTTATATGTATATGTACGTGCTCGACTTTTATGCAAATTTTAGGTACAAGGCATCGACTTTCCTGAATTGCTAGGATGAGCATGCCTTATCGCAATATCTTAATGGTAAAGAGGGGAGATAGTTCTTGCGTCCAAATTCTAACCCTAAGATAATTGTCCTAGGACAAGTATCTGAGTTATTTACCCTTCCGAATTCGTCAAGTGACATGAATTTGAATTTTTGACCTTGGAGTTTGATTTAGTACTTTGTCTTTCAGATGGATCTTCTTATTTAGATTTGTGGGTCTATTATGATTTTTAGTTATAACTAAATCAAATAAAAATATTATTAAATGATTTAATTTAACAAAAAATTTATAAAGAAAAATTAATTTTTAATTATATTTAATTAATTAAATAGAAAAAATAGATTTAAAAGATTTTATTAAAGTTTTATTTTGATGTAATTATATTTATTTAATTTAATAGTAATTTATTTAAGAGTTTCATTTTTATAATAAACTTTGAATATTATTATTAGTTAAATTAATAAATATTATTAAAGATGTCTTGTGATTTAATAAAAGAGAGAGAAAATAAATTAAATAAAGTTTATTTTAATTTAAAACACAAAAAGTTTACACATGAAATCAAAATAGATTAAAATAATAAAGAAAAGGGGTTTGCCTGTTTGCAAAACCAAAACCCTAAAGGAGAAAGCTCTTTATTAAGAAATTAGAGCTCATTTCTCCACACACAAGTTTGGAGGAGCAAATTTCAAGAAGGAGGGTTTTTGAGAAGACAAGAATTCTTGCGAGTTCCAAGCATTTATCTTGTTAGTATCATATCGATATAGGGTCTTGTTGAGATTTTGATAAAGGGTGCTCCCCTTAGAACCATAAACTCATAATAGAAACAAAGAAACAATAACAAATGTGAGAATAAAATATGGACTTCTTATTTGTGCCACAAATGCGGAATCACAAAATTCACAAGTACAAAATGCTAACCCACATGGGCCTCTTCATTATAGTAATTTGCAAGCCAAAGTTATTCTAGACAATGTTCGAGCCTTTCTTAAATAGGCAATCTTTATGGTGCTCGAGAAGGTTCTAGACATTCAAACTTAAGACCTAGGGTTGACAGACCCTAACAATACATATAGAGTCAACCAAATACATCTTTGATAATTCTTTTAGATATTTCGGCTAGCCCAACTTTGAATGGCCATAACTCACGAACTATTAATTGGCCATTATAACCACTTTTTGGAAATGCCAACCCTTGATCTACAAGCTTGGAATGATGCAAGTGCCCTTCTATCAAGTTTTTGAACCTCATCTAGGCAATCTACGACCTCTAATGGTGAGCTTGAAGATTTTTATGCAAATATTTCTACCAAAAATCCATAATAATTTCTCTGATACTTAAGCTGGAGCAATGATTTATGGTAGGCTTATAACTCAAAAATGAACCTTAATGTAGAAAATGAGAACATTCTGAGCTTGTATGAAAAAATTACTAAAAATAGAAAGTTTCTATAAATAGTAACCACCCTATCTACTAGTCCTTATTAAAATAGAAAAGATTGAAAAGAAAATATTTTTGGGTGATGCAAGATTGCTCTTACACCCAAGATGCTCTTGCATCAAATACCTGGGGTAATTTGAGAAAAGACTCTGTCACATCTCAAGTGTTCAGAGGAAAACCAAGATGCTAAACCTCCTCCCTTGCTAACCATGATGAATCCTCTACTGGCCTCCCTTTCCATTTGACCAGGTATTCCTCATAAGTTCTATTCCTTGTACTTTTTCCAACACGACTATCCATTCTCTCCTCAATCTCCTTTGTAGCCAAACTAGCTATTGGAATACTCCACTGTGCTTCTGCAACTTCATCTCCATCACCTCCTTCATAATACTATGTCAAATATAAAATATTAAATTTTGGTGAAATATTCAATTCAATAGACAACTCTACTTCATAAGCATTTCCAAAATCGTGCCTTTTCACTATATTACATGGTCCAAACTTTGTCATCTTCAACTTATTATATGTCCCTACTGGAAAATGCTCTTTTCTCAAATGAACCATGACTTCATCTCCAATATGAAATTCCTTATACCTCATTTTCACATCTACCTTAGCTTTATACTATGTATTCATTTGTATGATGTGTTTACTCACCTCCTCATGGATGTTCTTCAAATGTTCAACAAATTCTTCTGCTTCAACACTACTTATCTCTCCTTTATCCAACTGCCTCAATTCAGAAGCATTTATGGGGCTACTCCCATATACAATCTGGAATGGTGATTTACTAGTACTCTTTTTCATAGAATTATTACATGCAAATTTTGCCTATGGTAAAATTAGATCCCATCCTTTTGGCTTGTCTCCAACCAAACATCTCAGCAAGTTTCTCAAACTGTGATTCACAACTGTCAGTCCATCAGTCTATGGATGATGTGATGAACTAAACTTCAACTTTGTCTTCAATTTCTTCCACAATGTACACTAGAAATACCCAATAAATTTGGTATCTTGATCTAAAACTATACTCTTTGGAAGACCATGTAGTCTCACCACTTCTCTTAAAAATAACTCTGCTACATGAACAACATCACTAGTCTTCTTGCAAGGAATAAAATGTATCATCTTTGAAAACCTATCAACCATGACAAAAATAGAATCATGCCCATGCTGAGTCCTTGATAATCCAAGAAAAAAATCAATGCTAACATCCTCCCATGGCTTCCTTGGTATAGGTAATGGTTGATACAACCATGTATCCTACTTCACTCTTTTTGCCATTTGACATACTCGACAAGTTTGTACAAACTCTTCATATCTGTCTACAACTATGATCAGAAATAATTCTCAGCAACCGAAGCAATGGTCTTATCTCTGCCAAATTTTCTAGCCAATCCTCCAATATGCTTCTCCTTGATGAGATTCTCTCTCATTGAACTTCTAGGAATGCACAAATGGCTTCCTTTGAACAACATACTATCCTGGATCATGAAATCCAACCACTTTGTCTTGTCAAGTATAATAGGTTCTATACAAGCCTTCCACGCTTCACCAAAATTAGGATCACCTGGATACAAAGTACTGAGTTCTTTGAATCCAACTAGCTTTATTTTCATTTCTATTAGCAAATGTTTTCTTCTACTAAGAGCATCTACAACTTTGTTAGACTTCCCACTCCTATGTTTCAAAATAAATTTATAACTCTACAAAAACTCAACCCACTTCAAATGCCTTTGGTTCAATTTTTCTTGACTATTTAAACATTGCAAAGATTGATGATCACTATACAAAAAAAACTCCTTAGGAAGAAGATAGTGTCTCCACTTCTTCAATGCTTGAACTATAGCATAAAATTCTTCATCATAAACAAAATATTTTATGTCGGCATCATTCAATTTCTCACTAAAGTAAGCAACAGGTCTATCTTCTTGGCTCATAACAACTCCTATTGTAGTACCACTAGCATCACAGTCTACTTAAAACACCTTGCTAAAATTAGGAAGTGCTAAAACATGCTACTTAGTAACTTTCTATTTCAATAGATTAAAGCTCTTATCTACCCCTACAGTCCACTTAAATTCTTTCCTATCCTCTCTCATTGTTTCAATCAGGGGTCCACAAATACTGCTAAAACCTCTTATGGACTTTCTGTAAAAACTAGCCAATCCATAAAAAGATCTTTCCTCTATCACACTCCTTGGAGTAGGCCATTCAAGGATAGCCTTCACTTTCTTTGGGTTCATTTTCAAACCTTTTGCTGAAACTACAAATCCCAAGTACACCAACTCCTTTACAAAATTGCACTTCTTCAGGTTTATCAACAACATTTCTTCCCTCAACTTATCAAACACCTTGCGAATATGGATCAAATGCTCCTCCACTGTCTTACTAAAGGTCAAAATATAAACTAGGAAAACAATAACAAACTTACCTAAAAACTCCTTCACACCTCATTCACGAGCCTCATGAAAGTGCTTGGTGCATTGGTTAGCCCAAAAGAAATGACTAACCATTCATACAATCCTTCTTCTATCTTGAAAGTAGTCTTCCACTCATCACCTTCTCTAATGCAAATTTGATGGTATCCACTCTTTAGATAAATCTTTGTGAAATACTTAGCTCCACTCAAACAGTCCATAATATCATCGATCCTTAGTAATGGAAATCTATATTTGATTGTGATCTTGTTGATAGTGTGAGAATCTATACACATCCTCTATTCGCCATTCTTCTTTGGTGCTAATATGGCTAGTACAAAACATGGACTCAGAATCTCTCAAATCAACTCCTTTTACAACAACTCATGAACTTGTCTATTCAACTCTTCACTTTTTGTTGGTGTCATTTTGTGCACTTCCTTGTTTGGAAAACTGTCTCCTAGAACCAAATCCATTTGTTGACTGATCTTCCTCATTGGGGGAAATCCATCAGGTACATTATCTGATACAATATAAAAAAACTCTCCCAACATATATGCAACTTTTGTAGGTACCTCCTCTACTTCTTCTTTACTATCTTTTGGAATTATAGCAAAACACATATGCTCATGCTTCATACCTCTGAGAAACTCATTTGCAAATAAAACATGTTCTGGCAGCACTACATACCTTTTCTTCTTTCTCTTTCAACAATTTCAACTTGAGTTTCACTCCATCCTTGGTTAGAGTGTAAGTATTTGCTTGTCCATTATGTACAACATGTTTGTCAAACTGCCACGACCTACCTACCAACATATGACATATGTCCATAGGTATGATATCACATAGTACCTCATCTTGGTAGCTTCCACTCTTGAACTTCACGAAGCACTGCTCATTGACCGTGACTCTATGGTTATCTTGCACCCAAGCAATATGATATGGATGTGAGTGTTTCTATCTCTTCAGCTTCAACTTGGTGACCATTGTTTCTGACACCAAATTGTTAATACTTCCACCATCAATGATCACATTAGAACACTTATCTTCACATCTACATCTTGTGAGAAACAAGCTCCTTCTTTGATCAGGTTCATTCTCACCACTCAATAGGACTCTTATATTAACTAGGACTTCTCCTCTTTCAGCATCTTCAGAATGTGAGGATATGAAATCTTCATCAACATGTGCAACTTTGGCTTGGCCTTCTATTCTTTGATCAATCCTTCCTTGGCATTGGGAACATTCAAATGCTCTATTCCCTTCTTCTTCGTAGTGAAAACATTTTTGATGGAAGCCTCCTCTTCCAGATCCTTGTCCTCTACCTCTTCCTCTTTGATCTTTATTGTTCTGATCATGGAAATGATTGGAATTGTTTCCCCTTTGGTTCTTATTGCTACTTCTAGCCTCATCCTTGTTCTTCTAATCATCATTACAATCTCTATAAAATTGTCCACTAGATCTTCCATTGTGAGCTCTTCTGCTATTCTTTTTGTCAAACTTCTTGCTCAGTTTCTCTCCAACATTTAGGGAAAACTAGTATTCCTCCTTAATACTTTTCATTCAAACCAGACTCAGCTCATCATGAATGCTTGGCCTTAACCCATAAAGATAACAAGCCACTTTCTCCTTATCAACTTCTACATGGCTGGTTCTAATGAGAACTTGGTATAACTCTTCGGTATACTCTTGAAAAGAATTTCCTTCTTGCTTCAACCCTTGCATTTCGTTCAAAAAATCAAGTTCATAATCCATGGAAATGAATTGTTACTTCAGTTTAGCTATCATTTGGATTCTGTTCCCATTTGGTGATTTTGTCCTTTCCCTTTCTATTTTTCTCCAACTGAACCTCCTGCCACTAGATCTTTGCATGTCCCTCCAGTTTCGCCTTTGCAAACTTGACCCTATTAGAATCCTCAATATCTTCATACTCAAAGTACTCCTCTAGTTCATTGATCTAATCGATCAGCTCATTTGGGTTAAGATTTCTTGAAAATGTGCGAACCTCAAACTTAGGTCTTTTTCCAATTGGAGATGACCCTAAAAAGCCTCTCTTCTTATAGGTTTAGAACTACCTTTGCTTCGAAATTTTCTTCTACTTTGTCCTCATCCTCACTCTCATCTCTTACAGGATGATTTATTCCTCTATACATTTGTGCTTCCAATGCTTGCATTTGTCTTTCTAGGGTTAGGAAACCATCAGGTGTAACACCTACAACTCTTCTACCACTCTCTTTGTAGAGGCATTTTTGTGCTTCCACTGAAACCCTAGTGCAAACTGTCTCATAATTGATGATCTATCTACATGCTCAGCCCAAACCACGGTCTTGGTGCGAACTACCTCATGGTCAATGATCCATCCACACACTCAAGAACTCTAGCTCTAATACCATTTGATAAAGGGTGCTCCCCTTAGAACCATAAACTCATAATAGAAACAAATAAATAATAACAAATATGAGAACAAAATATGGACTTCTTATTTATGTCACAAATGCAGAATTACAAAATTCACAAGTACAAAATGTTAACCCACATGGGTGCCTTCATTACAGTAATCTGTAAGACTAAGTTGCGAACTACCACCCAAAGCTGTTCTAGACAATGTTTGGGCCTTTCTTAAATATGCAATTTTTATGCTACCCGAGAAGGTTCTAGACATTGAAATTTAATACCTAGGGCTGATGGACCCTAACAATACATATAGAGTCAGCCAAATACATCTTTGATAATTATTTTAGATATTTCAGGTAGCCCAACTTTGAAAGGCCATAACTCACAAATCGTTGCTCTGATTGGCTATTATAACCATTTTTCAAAAATGCCAGCTCCTGATCTACAGGTTTGAAAAATGCAAGTGCCCTTCCATTGAGTTTTCAGACCTCATCCGGGCACTCTAAGGCCTCCAACGATGAGCTTGAAGATTTTTCTACAAATATTTCCACCGAAAATCCACAATAACTTCTCTAATAATTAAGCTAGAGCAATGAGATTTTTATGGTAGGCTTATAACTCTAAAATGAACCTTCATTTAGAAAATGAGAACATTTAGAGCTCATATGAAAAACTTACTAAAAATAGCAAGTTCCTATAAATAGTAACCACCTTGTCTACTAGTCCTTATTAAAATACAAAAGATTGAAAAGAAAATACTTTTGGGTGATGCAAGATTGCTCTTACACCCAAGATGCTCTTGTGTAGTGCCTGCCCTTGGTTTGCATTTTGCTATCATTTCCGAACTCTTTTAGGCCAGTTTTATGCTTGATTATTAGTAGTATCGTTTTAAGATTATCAGATATTATTTCACATTTAGCTGATTATATGATGATTATTCAATGATTTCAGTTATTGATGTCGATTAGTTAGATGGATTATCATGTGTTTTCTTATGGATACTTACCCCATACTGCATGTGTATGGTGTGCATGTATGTTTTCTTTATGTATGACATTTCTAATGTGGTTAAGGAAGGGAGTCGTAGTCACCTGCTAGTCGGGATCTACACAATGTACCACTTTCTGCCATTGTCTGTTTAGCTTAGTATATATGTGTTCGTACATGCATGGATTTTATGCAAATTGCAGGTACCAAGTATCAACTTCCCTAAATTGTCAGGATGAGTATACCCTATCACATTATCTCAATGGTAAGGGAGGGGAGATAAATTCTTAAGTCCAAATCCTAAACCTTTAAGCCATTTGTCTTCAAAAATTAGGACAAGTATTTGAGTTGATTTCCTTCTGAATGCGTCATATGACATTAATTCATGGTTATAACGCTTTAGTATGATCTTGTATGTGTTTTTCTATGATGGGTTTTCTTATTTTGTTTTATAAGTGTTTGATGACTTTTTTATTAATTTTATTTATTAATGAATTTTAATATTAGTTTTATTATTAAGTGTTTTAATAATAATTGTATTATTATTTAATAATGATTATTAATAAATTTTTAATTATTAATTGTTATTAATTTTAATTATCATTTAAATAAATTTTACAATTTTTTTAATATTTAATAATTATTTAAAATATATAATTATTTTATATATATTTATAATAATTAATCTAATCTAATCAAATTTAATTTAATTAATTAATTTAATAATAGAAGTAATTAAAATAGAAATGTAGATTTATTTAATTATTAATAATCCTAATTTTTAATAAAATTGTGAATTGTTTTATTCTAAATGAATGGAATTATTTTAATAATTTGAATAAATAAGTAATTATCATTTGATTATTTTTAAAAATTGACTTAAAATATAATGGGGGTAATTCTATATTTGTTTCGAAAACAAGAATGGGTTTAATTGCAAGGGTAGAACTGTAATTCTTATCTACTTGAAAACTTATACTGAAACAAGGATTGAAACCTTACTGTAAACTGGAACTATGTGTTTTCCAAAATTAAACCAAATTGTGGGACTATCCTGTTTTCTATGTTTTGTTTATGTTTTTGGGTTTCGGGGTTTGACCTAGCTTTGACCAGTCTTAGGATGTTATCAGAGGCTTGGGGGTTATGTGATTGTGATGTTATGATGTTTGATTTCAATCTTTTAAACCCAACCATGGTAATGTGTCTAGTATGCTCTATGATGTGTGTTGATTTGTTGATTATTATTGCTTTCTAGTGTTCTTGTGTAATGTTGAGGTGAATGTATGACCTACTTGACTTAACCTTTTTTGAGTTCTCGATCAGTTATATTTGGGTTGCTTTCCAGTTGCTTTGATAGGAATGAGGTGTTTTTTTTGTTCTTGGTGATGTCATGTTATGACATATTTGACGTAACCATTTTTGAGTCTTCGATTAGTATTTCTTGGGATGCTTTCTAGTTACTCGTAGAGAACTGATGTGTTATTGTAAATTATTTTTGACGCTTTCCAGTCACTTGTATAAGATTGAGGTGATTTTATATGATTCCTTGATTTATACTTTTATGAGCCTAGGGCAGGTTATCTATATGTGATGTTGAGCAGTGGCTTGCAATGGAGGTTGGGGCCCTAAGTGGCTACTAGGGTAACCCATTGTAAGTTGTTTAATAAGTGAAAAGATTACACTAAATGAGAGTAAAATGAACCTAGTAAGAGTCCTTGTATGTTCTCGCCCATGCCTTGAGTGCTAGTACAGACTAGGATGGGAGTAGAGAATGCTTGGTTGTGACCATGCATTGTTAGTATGCCTTGTCAGTACAAGAGGATACTAGTGCCACATAGGGATCACTAGGGGGTTGGGGTCCTAAGAGACTGCCAGGGTAACTCTAGCATGATTCGTGTGATGACACTTGCCCTCTTATATAGTAGGTTTCCTATGTGTCTTTTGTGCCTATGGGTATAGATGTCGAGTTATCTTGGAATATTTGAGTTAGATTACTTTTAGGATTTCTTGGACTTAGAGATTACTTTTGATATTTGAATTTTTATCCTATTTGGGATTTGAGACTATCTCCTTAGTGCAGTGGGAGTGGGCCTTTTTGGGTTACCACGCGGCTGACTGGTAGTGCTTTTTACTCTTACCATTGAGATTCATCTGTTGCTATCATGGTTGGAGTTTCCTTGTTTGCATTTCCTTTCATTCTATCTTTGTATTATTATGATGGATGGTTATATCTTATGGTGGATGTTTATATCTTTTATGATGGATGGTTTCATTTATGGTATTGTACATTGTATCATGGATCAAAGGAGGATGATGTAATTCTATTTTTTATAAATGTATATTCTTTTAGCTTTTCATACCTTGTGACATGTACAATGGATGATTGAGCATTCCAAATTTTATTGTCAAGTGGCATTTAGAACAAATGTTTATTATTTAAATGTTCATTGGACTTTTAATTATTCTTTCATATGGATGTGGTATTTATTAGATTAGTATTAATTATATTTAAATGTGATTCAACGCCTTGGGATCCTTAAGGAATGTAACATGTTATGTATGCTTATAGTTGATTGTATGTTGTTGCTTCTGCTACTTTGTGTTTGATGTTGATGCAGGGAGTTCGGAGAGTCATAACTTTTGACTCGAATTTGGGTTTTCCTAAATTTTTGTAGGTTTTTTTCAAAATCTATAGTTGAGGTGAATTCTAGCTAGGCTAGCTTTGTTGGGGCCGTTTCAACTATTTTTTTCGAGATCCAAGAATTCCATCTTGACCTTCAAATTTCACTTTTAAAATATCTTAGGTTTATTTTTAATTTTTTTGCTTTGTAATAACTTCAAAATTTCTTTCTAAATTTCAGAGATTAGTTGGCAATTCATGTTAGAGTAATTAGTTGTTTTCACTTATTAATTAAATCACTTTGATTTAATTAATTAAGTTGCCTATTACTCTAGTTTGCTTAAGCTATTTTGTAGGTCATATAATTAATATTTTATTAATTATAATGTGCAATCCTAGCTTTTTAATGCTTTTAGGTTACCCTTCTTTGGGTTTCGATCTCCTTTATAAGGATTGATCTCTTTGTATTTTTTTATCTAGAATCCATTGAATAATATTTTTCTTCTTTGTTTGAGTTTTTCAAATCAAACCCTTGCATCTTCTTGTCTTTTCCTTCTTCGTGACAGGTTTTTTGCATGTAGGTTTTCTTGGGCTTCGTGGATTTGTTATGCGCTTTTGCTTAAATCCTACATGGTATAAGAGCTTAGAAGTTCCTCAGCAGCCTCCGCCACCGGTGGCACTGCTCGCCCACCACCGTGGCCACCAACGACTCCATCGCCTTCCTCAGCTTTGCCTCCACCCATGTGGCAGTGCAATTTTTTATTTATTATTATTATTATTTTATTAAAAATAATAATTTTGCTTGCATTTCAAAGGGCCTAATGGTTTTTTCTCCATAACTTGAGCATATAGACGTATTTTTTCAATCTAAAAAATGTGCCGAAAAGCTGGTTCTGAGATAGAGATATTTGTGTAGGCTTTTTTGAGTTTTGATGTAGTTTGGTTGCCTATTTTGGCAGTCAAAATTGGATGTTCTATTTTGCACTCTGGGAGGTGTATCTTGAGCATCCAATCTACTTCTTTATATTAATGGAAAGCTCTTTCTATGCTCTTTTCAGTGATGTTGGTTGTTGTTCCAAATTTTTCTCTAGGCACATTTTATTCAGCCTTCTACATTTTTGCATGTTGGTGGATATCCTAGCTATTTCAGGTTCGGGGATCAATTTTGTTGCTTTAGATGCTTTGTTTTGGGTTGTGCCTTCTGTTGTATCAGCCTTATGCTTTTTCTGATCATTGTTGATATTCATTGTAAGCATCTTTATGCAAACACACTGAGATAAAGTGCCACTCTTGCATTTTGGGATCCTTTTCATCATTGTGATTTATTGTACTTGCACTATTTTATAAAGTGCCATGGGGGGGATAGTTGATTTCCGTGTTGGCCCTCTTCATTTTTCAAGTGAGTGTCCCTTCCACAACATTAGCCTCATAATGTGTCGAAGACACATGCCTTTATAGGTGTCTCTACCACACTCTCGATGTGTTTGGTTTTTGTGTTGTAGGAGATTTTTGGCCCATCTTTTCAGTTGCCTGTCACCTCACCTCATCTGCATTAAGGGGGGGTTCTATTGTTGGTTCTAATGCTTCCTTGGTTCGATGGTTCATTAGTGTGAGCTATGTATTTAGTACCTAATCCTACATACTAGGCGATTGCAGTGGCTAGCTACCTATGCATTTCAATGAGATGGATCATCTACCATATAGATACACTCAGTTTGTGCCTTCTATTTCCATGGAGGTTCTACAAATTAGCACCTTTTGATAGAGTTTTGTGGCTTTTCATGCTTCAGTGGTTCTCTTCATGATCTCTCTTTGTTCCTTCTTATGGAACATTCTTTGCTATCTCTTTTTGGAGTGGTGTTTTTCCCATGTGGTTTTCTCTATTTCTCCAATTTACAAAGATTTTCTTGTATTGGGTACCTAATCAAGCCTTGTTGCTGGGACCCACTTTTTTACTTTCTTAGCTGTGCTAGGTTAACTTACCTCCTGAGCTTCGCTTAAGGGGGGGGGGTGTTAGAATAATTAGTTATTTTCACTTATTAATTAAATCACTTTGATTTAATTAATTAAGTTGCCTATTACTCTAGTTTTCTTAAGCTATCTTGTAGGTACATATAATTAATATTTTATTAATTATAATGTGCAACCCTAGCTTTTTTAGGCTTTAGGTTACCCTTTTCAAGTTTTGATCTCCTTTATAAGGATTGATCTCTTTGAAAATTTATTATGAAGATCTGTTGAATAATATTTTTCTTCTTTGTCTAAGTTTTTTAGATCAAACCCTTGCCTCTTCTTGCCTTTTTCTTCTCTGTGACAAGTTTTTTGCATGCAAGTTTTCTTGGGCTTCGTCGATTTGTTATGCGCTTTTTCTCAAATCATAAATGGTAGAAGAATAGAACCCTTTGGGAGATGGCTAATTGTATGATTCAGTCTAGGTCCATGGATTCGTGTTTTTGGGCAGAGGCTGTCAATTGTGCCAACTACATTCAGAATCAGATGCCTCACAAGGCAGTTCAAAATATGACTCTTGAGGAGGTTTGGTCTCATGTCAAGCCTGATGTATCTTCATTATGAGTTTTTGGTAGTGAAGCATGGGCATTTATACCAGATGCTCAGAGGAGAGCAATGGAACAGAAGAGTCGACACCTCATTTTTGTTGGCTACTGCGAGGATGTTAAGGCCTACAAATTGTTTGATCTTAATTCCTACGAGGTCCTATTTTGATGGGTAGTTTGATGAGTGCCTTCCTGCAGTTGATACCCCGCATCCAGAGTCTACTTCACTTACCACCGCTCCCTCATCCTTTCTAGTCTCTTTTTTGGATGATGAAGATGATGATCATGTTGATCCCCATTTACCTCTACCATAGGATCCTCCCTAGATGCCTAAATGGGTTCAAGCTATAGTTGAGGCTGTAGGATCACTAGCTGGTGACCCTAACACTTCCTGTCGCACCCGTTCACATATTGCGGGTTCTAGTCTTCTTAGTCATGCTATTTGTGATGACCTTCAAACTTTTGCAACAATGATAGGACATCTTGAGTGGGATAGTGCAATGGATGAGGAGTATTCTTCTTTGATGGAGAATGATACTTGGGATCTTTGTTCTCTTCCTAAGGGAAGAAAGGTTGTGCAATGCAAATGGTTGTATCGTACTAAGTTTTTTGCTGATGGTTCCATTGATAAGCTCAAGGCCTTTCTTTTTGTGAAGGGTTTTTCACAGGTTGAGGGTATTGATTACACTGAGATATTTGCCCCTATCACCAAGATGAACTCTATTCACCTTGTCTTATCCCTCGCAGCTTCACAGGGATGACCCATTTTTCAGATGGATGTGAAGAGTGACTTCTTGCACGGTGATCTTACTGAGGAGATTTACATGGAGCAGCCTCAAGGATTTGTGCAAGAGTCCACCTTGGTTTGCGAACTTTGACACTCATTGTATGGTCTCAAATAGACCCCTCGGGCTTGGTATGAGAAGATGTACTCTTTTCTGCTTTCTATAGGCTTCACCCATTGCCATTCCAATCATATAGTCTACATTCAGCATCTTGAGGCTGAGGTTTTGATCCTTGTGCTATATGTTGATGATCTTCTTCTCACAGGTAGCTCATCCTCTATGATTAAGGATCTTTATAGAGCATTGATGGAACAATTTGAGATGACTGATCTTGGCCTGCTACACTATTTTCTTATTCTTCAAATTGTTTAGTCTCCTGCTGGAATCTTTCTTTACTAGCAGAAGTATGCTCTTGACATGCTTTGATGCTTTGACATGCTTGATTACAAGCTTGCTCCTACACCTTTTCAGTTAGGTGTTACTTTTTCTACCTCTTGCACTTCACCTTCAATGGATCCCACATTGTACCGATAGTTGGTTGGCAGCTTGTTGTACCTGACACACACTCATCTTGATCTCTCCTTCGCAGTGGGTCTTGTCTCTCAATTTTCACATGAGCCTCATGAGAGTCACTGGCAAGCTGCCAAGCGTATTTTGAGATACATTTAGGGCACCTTGATATATGAAATTCATTACACAGTAGGGACTCCTCACATTGTTGGCTACATTGATTCAGATTGGGTTGGTGATGTCGATGATCGAAAGTCTACTTCTATCTTTGTTTTCTATCTTGGCTCTGGTCCTATCACATGGTTGTGCAAGAAGCAACATGCTCACACAATTTCATCTACAGAGGTTGAGTATCGAGTCATAGTGCTTGCTAGTCAAGAGATTTTATGGCTTCAACAGCTGATGATTGAGTTTGGTTTTCCTCCTGATCATCCCACTGTTTTGTGGTGCGATAATTAGAGTGCTATTCACATTTCCCATAACTCGGCGGAGCATCAAAACACTAAAAACATTGAGCTTCATATGCATTTCATTCGTCATCTGATCTAGGATGGTGTTCTCTCTTTGGAGTACATTTCCATTGATGCATAGGTTGCTGACATCTTCACCAAGTCATTTGCATCACCTCACTATCTTCAGCTGCGATCTATGCTTGGGATTACAGAAGTTGTCCTTGGGGGATCTTCTTGAGGCCTTCCTTCCTTCATGTTTTTTTTTCAGCATTTTTTTTCTATCTCTTTTTGGAGAGGTTTTCTCCTTTGTCTCTGGTTTATAAAGATTTCCTTGTATTGGGTACCTGATCAAGCCTTGTTGCCAGGACCCATTTTTCTACTTTCATAGCTATGCTAGGTTAGCTTACCTCCTAAGCTTCAATTAAGGGGGGGTGTTAGAGTAATTAGTTGTTTTCAATTATTAATTAAATTAATTTGATTTAATTAATTAAGTTGTCTATTGCTCTAGTTTTCTTAAGCTATCTTGTAGGTACATATAATTAATCTTTTATTAATTATAATGCACAACCCTAGATTTTTTAGGCTTTTAGGTTACCCTTCTTTGGGTTTCGATCTCCTTTATAAGGATTGATCTCTTTGTATTTTTTTATCTAGAATTCGTTGAATAATATTTTTCTTCTTTGTTTGAGTTTTTCAAATCAAACCCTTGCCTCTTCTTGTCTTTTTCTTCTCCGTGACAGGTTTTCTGCATGCAGGTTTTCTTGGGCTTTGTGGATTTGTTATGCACTTTTGCTCAAATCCTACAATTCACCTTTTTAGTTTAAAGGGTAGATTTAGGAAACTTCAAATTTCCTTTCAGAGGTTTTTTAGAAGTTACCAAAAATGGCATGTTTTTCTTATTGTCAAAATTTGCCAAATTTGGAAATTTTTGGTTTTTTGTAGTAGTTGTTATTTAATGGAGTTAGAGATCCATGTAGAAGGAGTTTTGGAGGGATGGAGAATTGAGAGTTTGAATTTGTATAGTGTTTCATTTGAATTTATTAATTTTTTCTGTGATTTGAGATTGGTCTGCTACATCGGATGTGTATGCTATTCTTTCTTGTTCTAAAAAAAAGTTTGGCAAACTTAGTTAAAACTTAGGTTAATTCTTTTGGATCCCTTGGCGGGGGATTACATCTAGTATCAGAGCCCGAGTTCTACATTGGGAGCTCTGGGTATATTGGAATGCCACTAGTTGTTAACTAGTTGAACAAAAATGAAAACTTTAAACTATTATGTATATCTGTTTCAAATTGAAACTTGAACTAGTTGAACTGCAACCAAAATTAAACTTTTAGTTGTATATTTTCAAACTTGAACACTTAGACTTCAAAATTGAAATTATATGTAAACCTAAAAATAGGCAAAACTAAAAATTGAACTTATACTATTTTCAAAACATGTGTCTTTTATATATGCTTTATAGTGCTACGTTTTATGGTTATTATAGCATCTTGTATGTTTTCCAATGGACTAGGGATGTTGATACTTTGTTTAGAGTGTTTAGGGGATCTATTTCAGTATTTGTTTAAAGAATGAATGTTGGATCAATATGTTTTTCAGTTTACTATTAAACTAGAGTCATATTGCTCTAAGTGATTGAAAGTAGTATGTTTTATGGTTATCATAGTACCTTGTTGTCTTAGATATTATTGTTGTAGTGTTCTCAGCAGAGTCATATCCTCCTATAGGGGGAAAGGGTCTAATAGAACCGCACAATGAGTTCTTAGCTTTACCATTCTTGTAGGCTTCTAGGAGTAAGCCTAAGTCTAGGGGGGGTTGATGTAGTGCCTGCCCCTAGTTTGCATTTTGCTATCATTTCCAAACTATTTTAGGCCAATTTTATGCTTGATTATTAGTAGTATTGTTTTGAGATTATCAGATATTGTTTCACATTTAGTTGATTATATGATGAGATTACTTGGTACTTTATACTTCATGTATGCATAATGATTATTCAGTGATTTCAGTTATTGATGATGATTATTTAGATGGATTATCATGTGTTTTCTTATGGATACTTACCCCATATTGCATGTCTATGGTGTGCATGTATGTTTTATTTATGTATGACATTTCTGATGTGGTTAAGGAAGGGAGTTGCAGTCACCTGCTAGTCAGAATCTACATGATGCACCACTTCTTGCCATTGTCTATTTAGTTTAGTATATATGTGTTTGTATATGCATGGATTATATGTAGATTGTAGGTACTAGGTATCGACTTCTTTGAATTGCCAGGATGAGCATATCCTATCACATTATCTCAATGGTAAGAGAGGGGAGATAAATTCTTAAGTCCAAATTCTAAACCTTTAAACCATTTGTCCTAGAAAATTAGGACAAGTATTTGAGTCGATTTCCTTTTGAATGTGTCGTATGACATTAATTCATGATTATAACCCTTTAGTATGATCTTGTATGTATTTTTCTATGATGGGTTTTCGTATTTTGTTTTATAAGTCTTTAGTGATTTTTCTATTAATTAAATCAAATTAAAATATTAAATTAATGATTTAATTTAATGAAAGTTTAATTATGGTATTTTAATAATTAATTATATTTAATTAATTGGGAAATTAATTAAATAAATAAATTAATTTTAAAGATAAAAGTTATAAGTTTAAATTTAGAATGTGATAATATTTGTTTAATTTAATAATAATATATTTAGAGTTTATTTTTAAATAAATGCTAAATACTATTATTATTTAAGTTAATAAATATTTTATCAATTAAACGTTAAAAAATAAATTAAGAAGTGAAAAGATATTAATTTACTAAACTTTTTTAGGATTGCATGATGTGTGCATGAGATTAAAATTTAATAAATTAATTAAAAAAAAAAGTCAAGTGAAAATTAAATAAAGTTATTTTATAATTCAATAAATGTGCATGGAAAAGATAAAGAATAGATAAATAAAAGATAAAGGAAAGTTAATAAAGAGTTAAAGTCTGGTGACCAGAGAGTTCTTTCAGGTGATCGCACAATTAGTGCCCTGATTTTGGGAGAGAACTCCTTATCACCAATTGAGGGTTTATTTTCGAAGGACCTTAAATTTTGGAGGAGCAAAATATTTTAGAAGAGAGAAGGTTTTGAGAGAAGAAATTTCTCTCACAATCTTCTTGGTCATAGCGATTAGCATCAGAGTGCAGTTAGACGCTTGTGATTATTTGCACAATTTATTATGTTTTTCTTTCCTTTCTTGTCTTCTTTGTGACTGTGGATTGATTGTCTGGGTTTATTGCGACAAATCTTTCAATCTTGTAATCTGGAATTTTCTGATATGCATGTTGTTTTCATCTGTATATGAGAAGATTAAAACATTAGAGAAATCCTCCTTCCATAGAATTAAAATTTGGAAATTAAATTTGGAAGGGGTTTTAAAAGAAAATAAAATTTAAATCATAAAATTGAATGGTTAATCGTATCTTTCCTATCAGACTAAGATTGTAGATGTTCTATATATATATATATATATATATATATATATATATATATATATATATATATATATATATATATATATATATATATATATATATATATATATATATATATATATATATATATATATATATATATATATATATATATATATATATATATATATATATAGAGTTTGAATTTGATTTTATAATTTTTCAATAAATTTAAATTAAAAAATATATAATTTACTGGGGGCCACCACACCTCCACCTCCCATCACCCATGGCTGGTGGCAGCCATACCTGCTATCGCAGGCCCTGTGACAGCAGGGAAGGGTTGCACGACCTTCCTTTAAAGCCAGCAGGCTTTTAAAAGAAACACAGGATGTTATTTTTTTAAATTATTTTTTGAACTTTATAAATTTCATTATAAAATTTATTTATTAATGAATTTTAATATAATTTTTATTTTAATTAATAATATTTATTATTAAGTGTTTTTTTATATTAGAAATAAGGAGATCAAAATTACAAGCGATCACAGAGAATCAAAGTTCAGAGGCCAAGCCTCACACCATCAAAAATGAAGTATATACAAAGAAACAAAAAAAAAAAATCAAAGACCATGACACCAAGAAAAGCTCATCAGCTTAGGTGTCCACCCAAGCTATCCAACCCAAGGGGCCATTCATCCACACCATGCTTTTCGGATCTTGAATTTGATTCTGCATGTAAATCATCTCACTAGAAGCATTGTGAGGTCTTCTTTTAATCTCATTGCTAAACCTACTAAAGGTTTGATTGAAAACATGTATGTTATCCAAGTGCAGCCTCTAGAAGTATCCATGATTAACCTCATTTGCAAAAAAGGTAGCATGATCATCCTTGAGCAACCTTTTGAATTTAGCCTCATTGATTTTCATGGTCATCTAAATCTGCAAAATTTTTTTAAAGTAAGTGAGACTTCGAAAAACCTCAGTAAGCATTATGGGGATATTTTGAAACCTTTCTTCATTTCTACAATTCCAAATTTTCCATAAAATGTAAGATGAGGTAATATCCCAAAACATATTAACATTTTTTCTAGCATTAAGGATAAAGCCAGTAATAACTTCAAAAATACTGAAATTAGAAGGGATAGAAATACCAAACATTAACCAAACCTCTTTGGCAAAAGTGCACTCAAAGAAAATATGCTTTCCCATTTCTGGGGTTCTACAAATGCTGCAATAGTTAATATCAGAGAAGGAGTTCCTAATAGGCAACTTATTAAGAATAAGTAACCATTTAAAAATTTTAATTTTAGGATCAATAGAACTTTTCCAAAGATAATAAAAAACCTTCATCCAAGAAGAAATATCCAAATCGGTAATCCAAATATTGTTAATATGATTGATTATGTCAACATTATAATTTAAAACAGAATAAATATTCTTCACTTTAAGTTTGGAGATGATAATACCATCAGGCCATTTTATCTTCAAATAACTATTAGAGTCCACATGACATAGGGTAGGGATATTATTACTAGCTTTAACAATCATACTATAAGTCTTTTTATGAGATTCAGGAAGTTTAAATTTATTCTTTAAAGCATCCCAAGGGATAAGTCCATCCATTTCAAAGATATCAATGAATTGCTTGATTCCAAGGTTAGCCCAATACTTAGCCGAGCACCCTTGAGTAAGAGCAAGGGGTTTATTACCAAGCTTAAGGTTCCACCAAATGGATCTTTCACCATGGAGGGTTTTATTATCATAGAAATATTTGTTAGTGATGAATTGCCTAACATGGTTCCAGGCTTTCCAGATGGATTTAAAGACTGCCAAGCCTTGAACTATAATAGGAAATTCACCACAAATGAGATCAGTGAGAGGAAGATTTTTCCAGAATTTAGCATTTTTAGGATATCCCCTCTCAATATTATTATGAATCAAAACTTTCCAAGGATCACCTCCCTCTAAGGCATGAAAGATCCATTTGGAGGCTAAAGAAAGACCACAGAGTCTTAGATCTTTCAACCCAAGGCCCTCAAGGAGCTTATCAACATGACACCAATTCCAATTGACAGAATACAACTTTTTATTTCCCTTCCCATCAGACCAAAGATAATTTCTAATAGCTTTCTGGATTTCCAAAACTTGGTAGTCATTAAACATCCAAGCAGAGGCATAATATATATTGTAAGAAGACAAAATATTTTGGCAAACTTGGATTCTTCCAGCAAGAGATAGAGACCTATTGTGCCTCTTGTTCAACTTATTATGGATCTTATCCTTGACCCAACCCCACATCTCTTTTAAAGAGGGATCAACAGAGAAAGGGATACCCAAGTATCTAACAATTTTAGAGGGACCACCCTATTAGAAATCAAATTTACTAAACAAATTAGGAGGTTGATCATTCCAACCAAGACAAATAGATTTGACATGAGATAATCTAGCTCTAGAAATTTTACAGAAGAAGTTAAGTTTATTGATCATGGCAACAAAATTATCTTCAAAGGCTTCATGAAACAGAGAAGTATCATCAGCAAACTGACAGTTTATAATCTCCTTATTATTAGGAAGGATGATTCCTTTAACAGCGAGGGATAAAGTGTTGTCCCTAAGAATATAAAAAAGAGCTTCAGAGGCAATAACAAAAAGAGCGGGAGCAAGAGGGCACCCTTGCCGAATCGATCTTACCAAAGGGAAAGGGGTAGATAGGGATCCGTTGATATCAACTTGAGCATAAGCATCCTTGAGAAGAGTTTTAACAATACCACAAAAGAAAGATGGGAAACCAAAAGCCTCGAGCATCATGTTAATAAAATTCCATTCAATTCTATCATAGGCCTTTTCAAAATCCAACAAAAACATAGAAACATTTTGCTTAGTATGCTTAGCCCAATTAAGAGCTTCCCAACTAGTAATAAGATTCTCTAATATATATGTACCCTTCACAAAACCAGTTTGGGTAGGGCAAACAAATTTGGGGAGAATAGCTTCAAGCCTAGTTGAGATAATCTTAGCCAAAATTTTATAAGAAACGTTTAAAAGAGTTATAGGCCTCCAATTCTTAATAAGGGTTTTATCACCCTCCTTAGGTATGAGTTTAATAATTCCAGAATTAATATCCCTACCTAGGGTTCCAACATCGATGGCTTCATTATAAATATTAATTAAGACTTTGCTAATCCATTTATTGTTAGCCTTGTAGAATTCTGTAGGCAGCCCGTCAGGTCCAAGAGCTCTATCATTATTAAGGGAATTGATTGAATTCTCAATTTCCTCAATAGACACGGGCTGCTCTAGAATAGAAGCGTCCTCAGCCGAGATCCTTTATTGATATCAAGAATGAATTTGCTGATATATTAAGTGTTTTTAATAATAATTGTATTATTATTTAATAATGATTATTAGTAAAGTTATAATCATTAATTGTTATTAATTTTAATTATCATTTAAATAAATTTTATGAATTGTTTTAATAATTAATAATTATTTAAAAAATATAATTATTATATAAATTTATAATAATTAATTAATCTAATCAAATTTAATTTAATTTATTTAATTAATAATGAAACTTATTTAAATAGAAATGAAAATTTATTTAATTATTAATAATCTTATTTTTTAATAAAATTGCGAATTGTTTTATTCTAAATCAATGGAATTATTTTAATAATTTGAATAAATAAATAATTATCCTTTGATTATTTTTTAAAAATTGACTTAAAATATAATGGGGGTAATTCTATATTTGTTTTGAAAATGAGAATAGGTTTAATTGCAAGGGTGGAACTATAATTCTTATCTACTTGAAAACTTATACTGAAACAAGGATTGAAACCTTACTGTAAACTAGAACTATGTGTTTTCCAAAATTAAACCAAACTATGAGACTATTTTGTTTTCTATATTTTGTCTATGCTTTTGGGTTTTGGGGTTTGACCTAGCTTTGACCAGTCTTAGGATGTTACTAGAGGCTTGGGGGTTATGTGATTATGATGTTTGATTTTGATCTTGTAAACCCAACCATGGTAATGTGTCTGGTATGCTCTATGATGTGTGTTGATCTATTGATTGTTATTGCTTTCCAGTGTTCTTGTGTAACGCTAATGTGAATGTATGACCTACTTGACTTAACCTTTTTTGAGTCCTTGATCAGTTATATTTGGGTTGCTTTCCAATCGCTTTGATAGGACTGAGGTGTTTGCTTTGTTCTTGGTGATATCATGCTATGACATATTTGACATAACCATTTTTGAGTCTTTGATCAATATTTCTTGGGATGCTTTCTAGTTACTCGTAGAGAACTGATGTGTTATTGTAAATTATTTTTGATGTTTTCTAGTCACTTGTATAGGACTAAGGTGATTTTATACAATTATTTGATTTATACTTTTATGAGCCTAGGGTAGGTTATCTATATGTAATGTCAGGAAGTGGCTTGCAATGGAGGTCGGGGCCCTAAGTGGCTGCCAGGGTAACCCATTGTAAGTTGTTTAATATGCGAAAATACTACACTAAATGAGAGTAAAATGAACCTAGTAAGAGTCTTTGTATGTTCTCGTCCATGCCTCGAGTGTTAGTACAGACTAGGATGGGAGTAGAGAGAATGCTTGGTTGTAACTATGCATCGTTAGTATGCCTTGTCAGTATGAGAGGATACTAGTGTTGCATAGGGATCACTAGGGGGCCGCGGTCCTGAGAGACTGCTAGGGTAACTCTAGCATGATTCATGTCATGACACTTTCCCACTTACATAGTAGGTTTCCTACATGTCTTGTGTGCCTCTGGGTATAGATGTCGAGTTATCTTGGAACCTTTGAGTTAGATTACTTTTAGGATTTCTTGGACTTAGAGATTACTTTTGATATTTGGATTGTTATCCTGTTTGGGACTTGAGACTATCTCCTTAGCATGGTGGGAGTGGGCCTTTTTGGATTACCATGCAGTCGGGTGGTAGTGTGTTTTACTCTTACCATTGAGATCTGTTTGTTGTTACCATGGTTGAAGTTTCCTTGTCTGCATTTCCTTTCATTCTATCTTTATATTATTATGATGGATGGTTATATCTTATGATGGATGGTTTTATCTTTTATGATGGATGCTTTCATTTATGGTATTATACTTTATATCATGGATTTGAGGAGGATGATGTAATTCTATTTTTTATAAATGTATATTGTTTTAGCCTTTCATACTCTGTGACATGTACAATGGATGATTGAGCATTTTGAATTTTATTGCCAAGTGGCATTCAAAACAAATGTATATTATTTAATGGACATTGGAATTTTAATTATTCTTTCATATGGATGTGGTATTTATTAACTTAGTATTAATTATGTTTAAATATGATTCAACATCTTGGGATCCTTAAGGAATGCAACCTGTTATGTATGCTTATAGTTGATTGTATGTTGTTGCTTCTGCTACTTTGTGTTTGATGTGTATGTTATTCTTTCTTGTTCTAAAAAAAAATGTTTGGCAAACTTAGTTAAAACTTTAGATTAATTCTTTTGAATCCCTTGGCGGGGCATTACATCCTGCATTAGATTTGCATAGTAATTTCTCTTTGGATTTCCTTTGTCTTCTTCGTGTTTGTTATGAATATGTTTTCAAAATTAATTTGGGTTGAAACCCTTGCTGTTAAATTTACTGTTCTTCATTATTGAATATGTTTGTGAATGAAATCAAATTGGAAACCCTTGTTTGAGAAATCTTGGGATTTGTAATTGGATTGATTTAGAAAATTATGAAATCGAGATAGGGTTTAGAAAAGAAAATTAGATTTGTTTTATTATTTTTGTCTTTTTAATCTTGGTTACCATATTGGATCTATATTGGAAATTTATCTATATATATATATATATATATATATATATATATATAATTACCACAATAATTAATAATTATTGTGATAATTATAAAATATAAAATTATGCGGGGGGCATTGTGTTATTTGTTTTTTATTAAAAAAAAAGAAAAGAAATATATATATTAAAATAAGTATGAGAGGGGGGGTGGGGGTGGGCAAGGCACCACATCGCCAACCCCAACCGCGACTGCATTTAGTAGGCTGCATGATAGCCTGTTGCTGGCATAATGTAGTACACTATAGCAGTGTTGCTACGGGTAGCAAAGCCTATGAGCTTTTAAAAAAAAGGTAGGGCAATTTATTTTTTAAATTTTAAATTTGTAATCATTAGTAATTTTAATATATATTAGTTTTTACATATGATTATATATATATATATATATATATATTATCATAAATATTGTTATTATTAATTAATATTATTTTATTAATAATTAATAATATTTCATTAATAATTAATATTATTTTATTAATAGATTAGTAATTATTTTATTAATAATTTAATTATATAAATTAATTTATTAATATTTAATAATTATTATCTTTGATAATTTAATATATATTGTTGTAATTTTAATAGTATTTATTAGAAGATTTAATTAATTAGTTTATTATTTAAAATATAATTATTAAGTAAATTGGTAATCGTAATTCAATTAGGAAAATTGATGGTTTTTAATAAGCTCAAATTTGGCTTAGATGGTCAGTTTTATATGAAAATATTTTCTAATACTAAGGAATTTTGGAATAATTGTGAACACGAAAACCTTAGCAAATATGATAATTGAAAATGAAAACTTGAACCCTGTTTGTAAATCAAAATCTTATGTTTTCAAAACCAAACAAATTATGAAGCTACACTTGTTGTGATGACTATTTTACTTTGTGTTGGGTTTGGGTTGACTTAGTATGTTGATCAGTTTTGGATGTTTACCAGAGGCTTGGGAGTTCCTATTTTATGATTTTGTATGAGATTTCGTGGTTTTATGTTTTGATCTTTGAGTTATGGATTAGTGGTTATCTTGTACTTTCCAGTTGCTTGTATAGGACTGAGGTGATTAGTATGATTTTCTTGGTGTAAACTATTAGTTTCAACTAGGAATCTTTTGGTGCTTTCTAGTTGCTTGTATAGTTTGAGGTTAATATTGGGATTTTCTTGTTGTAGCCTTTGAGTTTTGATCGATTATCTGTTGGTGATTTCTAGTTGCTTTTATAGGATTGAGATGACTATTGTGATTTTATGAGTTGTACTTTTTATGAGCTTAGGGTAGGTTATCTATGTGTATGTTGGGAAATGGCTTGCAATGGAGGTTGGAGCCCTAAAGAGGCTACCTTGATAGCCCATTGTAAGTTGTATTAATAAGCAATAACATTTCATTAAATGAGTTCAAAATGAATTAATAAGAGTTAGTATTTTTCCTCGTCCATGCCTCGAGTGCTAGTATAGCCTAGGATGGGAGTAGAGAGGATGCTTAGTTGCTACCTTGCTTTGTTAATATGCCTTGTTTGTATGAAAGGATACTGATGCCATATAGAGACACTAGGGGGCTAGAGTCTAGAGAGGCTGCTAGGGTAACCTTAGAGTTGGCTCATGCGATAAAACTTTCCCACTTACATAGAAGATTTCCTACATGTATTTGTTGCCTCTAGGCTTATATGTTATTTGTGTCTTGGTACCCTTTGAGATAGATTGCTATTAGATGTTTCCTTGATTTAGATGTTGGTTATGACTTTTGGGATTGATATCTGTATGGGACTTGAGATTATCTCCTCAACATGGTGGGAGTGGTCCATTTAGGTTCCATGACGTCAGGTGGTAATATTTCTTATACCATTGAGATCTGACAGCTGGATGTCATTACTGGATGTACTTATGTAGTTATTCCTTTCTTTCTGATGGTTTTATTCTATTGTATTGCATTTGATATTTAGAGATCTTATGAGATGATGTATTTATTCATGATGTATATTCTTTGAGCTTTTCATACTCTGTGACTTGTACAATGGATGATTATGCATTCTAGTTATGCCATGTGGTATCTTATGTAATTGTATATTATTTTATTGGATTCATACTTGTGATTATTCTATGATGTGGATTTTTTATGTATAAGATCTAATATTAATAAAAATTATATATGTGATTCAACATCATGGAACCCTTAAAGAGACAAAATCTATTTATGGTTTGTTTGTATGCATGTGAGTTATTGCTTCTACTATATTATCTCTTGTTGTTATAATCTTTCAAAAAAAAAGTTTTCCAAACTTAGTGAAAATTTAGGTTAATTTCTTTTGGGTTCCTTAGTAGGGTGTTACAACTCTAAGGTATGTAAAGATAAATCATACTTATCAAGATCATATTATTGGTGATAAGAATCAAGAAGTTATAACTAGAGGAAATATTGCTAGGGATGATTTTTTTCAGTTTCACAAGTTGAGCCTAAAAATGTTAATAAAGCTTTCAAAGATGATAACTAGATTAAAGATATGAATGAAGAATTAGATCAAATTGAGAAGATTGGGACATGAATTTTAGTTCCTATACCTATAGATAAAAATATTATTGGAACTAATTGGATTTTTTAGAATATGCTAAATGAAAATGGTGAAGTAGTTAGAAAAAAAGCTAGATTGTTTTACAAAGGATGTTCAAAGATGGAAAGTATTGATTTTAATGAGACATTTGCATTTTTTTAATATAATTGAAGTTGTATATTATTTATTTCTTACATTACTTATAAAAAATTTAAAGTATATCAAATGGATGTTAAATTGATATTTCTAAATGGAGATCTTGAGGAAGAAGTCTATGTTAAGAAACCAGATGGATTTACTATTGATACTTAGAAGGACATGGTTTACCAATTGAAGAAATATGTATATGTATATGTCTCCATCAATGCCAAAGGGGTATATTATTAGAGATGGAGATTTTCATTATTTTGGGAGAAGAATTTTTGCTATAGTATATGGCATTAATATTTTATCATTGATTATAACATATTTATTTATTAGTCAATGTGTCTGTTGGTGATCAATGAAGAGATAGGTTTGATGGAGACACAATGTGATGCACCTATGCTTGAAAATTTTATAGAATGATGTTTTTTGAGTCTACATTCCATGTTTACAATCATGCGTATTTTTGAAATGATTCAACAAAGTTATAGAAGATTTTCTTAAGATTAGTTAATGCTAGTATTTCTTAAGAGTTATTTTAGACAATGGTTGAGTATTTTGATTGGCAAGGTAGATAAGAATTTTGGTTTTCGATTCAAGATACTTCATGAAGACATACATTATTTTTTATATACATATTTCATTAAGGATTATTGGTTTGGAATTCAATTTGAATATTGGATAGAGAAAGTGAATTTTTTTCTAGTTAACTCAATTAAAAAATGTGTTCTTTGTATAATCATGATTATATATTAAGTTTTAGCATATTGATTATTATTTAATGTATTCTATATGAATTCTAACCAACACTTATGGAATCACATTGGTTGATGTAATTTATTTTTATATTAGGTCTCATATTGAGTTGATCTAATATGTATATGATACTTGTATAATGAAATGAATTCATTTGTGAATTTAGTGTGTGCAAATGTATAAGGGTGATCTGATGCAAAGATGCTTATACAAGTTTGGATTTGAGAAAAGATTGGAGTTATTTTAGA
This sequence comes from Cupressus sempervirens, assembly GCA_028749045.1. Lineage (NCBI taxonomy): Eukaryota > Viridiplantae > Streptophyta > Pinopsida > Cupressales > Cupressaceae > Cupressus > Cupressus sempervirens. The sequence continues at coordinate 493,505,949 of CM053787.1, forward strand.
AGAGGTATGGATGTAATCTATTATTGTGCTTCAAAGGAATTATATTTTCATAGTTGATGCTACCAGTCAGCTCATTTTAGTGGATTGTTCTCTACATTGAATTATTCTTCACTCTTTGCGCTTTTGTCCTTGTGTAATGGGAGTGTTATCCAATCAAGGTTGTTTCTCTTTTTGTAATAAAGCACTGAACTCTAAGTGGGTGTTTGAATGCATGTGAGATCTTTTTTATAATTTTAACAAGGTTTTATATGTTATAGTACACCATCTTGTGTGTTTAATACCAACCAGGGTGTTTTCCCTTGACTATGGTTTCCTTGAGAACTAAGTAATAGTGTAATGTGATATGATATTATTTTAGTTGTATTGTATTTAAGGTTTAAGATGTGATAAGTTGTTGATGGTTTAATGTTTTGATATCTTCACAATTTTTTCAACCTCGTCCTCCCAGTGATTTGTAGTGCATTGTTATTCCTAATGAATAATTTGTAGAAAAGTAAAGCTTCAATTTTAAAAGGAACCTTGACTCATTTTTTTATTATAATGTTTGCAAGAACCTTTCCTTTATACCAATGACTAGAAAGAATATTTAATATTGAACAATATTGTAATTGTAACTTATTAAAAGGGGGAGGCTCAATATTATTGGCATTTTTGATAGAGCTCAAAATATCCTGTAATATAGAAGACTAATCATCTTCAATAGAAGGTGTCAATAAAATATTTGGAATGTCAAGATATATAGGTTAATTTTATGCTTTCTAGTAAGATATTTTGTAAACTTCAAAGGAACATGATCACCATTTAGACATATATTCAATTGAGAAGAAGCTAAGTTGCAACCACCATCATGATTTAGGACTCATTGTGGTGAAACACTGGATAATGATGAAGGAATTAAATTTTTAATAGTAGTACAAATTGATGATTGATTAGGCTTATCTTCATAATAATAATGTAGGTATGCATCATTAGTCTTTATTGTAGCTACTTTTTTTTTATGAATAAATTTCATAGATTAATGTATGGTATATGGGACTGCACCCATATCATGAATCCAAAGTTTATCTATAATATCCCCACTACTATGATGGAAAAAACCTAAAAATTAATTTTTAGAATCATAATAATAACAAATCTTACTATACTATTCTACCCTTCATCTTAACCCCAGCCTTAAAGATATCTCTAGATCGGATTCCCTAACCCTTAGTTATTCAACTATCTTCTTTAGAGTGCAAAAAGGTTCACACATACATATGTTAATATCATCAAAATATTTTGGCCACTATCGATTTCTCATCTAGCTATTCATATAGGTTACTCATCTCTTTTAGTTGCATGATAGCCATTCATACAAGGATCCCACTTCCCACACTGACACTATGAGGTTTCATTCATTACTCATCTAGCCATTCATATATGGTCATACTAATTTCTTGCACTAGCACAATAGCCATTCATACGAGGATTGCACTAACTTCTAACACTAGCACTATGATGTCCCATCCAACCATTCTTATAAAGACAATCTCAAACTGTACACTAGCACTTAGCCATTCATATAGAGATGATCATAGACTCTACACTGGCACTATGAAAGTTCTATTCATAAGAAATAATATTTTTAGCTTGCTACATATCAACTAATCCTTTGCTTATAATGAACATAATATCAAATTATTATCATTCTTAAATTAATACAAATTTCCAATATCAAAACTTTAAATATCATTTTTATAAATTAGAATATCCTATTTATAAATTTTCATATATATGTTTTCCATATTTATTTACATACCTACCATGTATACAATTACAATTAATCATGCAAGAAACTTAAATATTATATTTCATTTATAAAATTGTGAAAGAAGGAATACATATCATAAGAAACTTAAATACTGTATATAAAAATGAAATAATATAATTTTATATAAAAACACATTCATACCTTATGTCTACTTTTATATTTAATAACACAACTTCATTTAATTTAATTTAGTAATGAAATACAAGCATACCTTTCTTACCCTCTAAGTCCACTCACTTGCACCTTAATCCAAGTAATATCTACACTTATAATATCTTGAAATAAATTTCATTGCAACACCTTACACATTTTCTCCTTAGAATGATTAATGACTTCATTTTTTTGGGATGCTTTTGCTTTATTTTCAAATCATTCGATGTCCCTTCTAAATTAATATCTAAGGTCTCTTTGATGACTAGGATGACCTCTTTTGTTTTGATTCTCCTTCCATTTTTCATGTATTATTTTTCTTTTATTTGTTCTATATCCACATGGGCATTTGTATTTTTTCATTAACCATTTGACTTGACATTTAGCATGGTCTCCATGTAAATTAACACCCGCTCATTCTTTCTTGCATGTTATTTAATTATCTTTCCTTTTATATCTATCCCTTTATATTTTATTTGACCACATCTTATATGTAGTGAGTCTTGACACATCATGATCTTTAGAAGGGTCCCCTTTATTTCTTGCTTATAACATGGTTATTTAATATTTATTTATTAAATAGTTTTTCTCCCTTGTGATTAATTAGTAGCTAATATTATTAGTTATTGAATAGTTTCTTCAATATTATTTCATCTTGATTTATAAGTAATACATATTGATGTTTAGGTTAATGCAAAAATAAGTTTTGAAAGGACCTAAAACCCTTTAACAAAAGCTAAAGATCAACATTAAGCACTATCAGGTTTTACAAGGACCTAAAACCTAAAGATCACCGACAAACATAAAAAACCAAGTTTTACAGGGACTTGAAACCACAAGAGTAAACTAAACAAAAAAAAACCCAAGTTTTACAAGGAATTGGAACCTAAAGTTTAAACAAAAAGCTAGAAATAAAAACACAGAACCAATAACACAACACAGACCAACACCCAATACACCAATGACCCTAACCAGCTCCTACAACAACTCTTTAAGGATATTCACTACCTCCTTACCTGCCTTCACAGTACTCTGGATAATATCAACCATGGCAGAAATAGGAGCTGTTAGTTTATGGTGACTGATTAGGGAAGTACAATACATACTTCATAAATTCTTTGGCTAACATGTTGTAACCCTAAAGTGGAATAAAGTTACTTGTATAAAAGGGCTTAGGGTTAGGTATCTTTGATAAGGTGTGATGCGAAAATTGCTTCTAGCAGCAGTATTGAGTTGTAAGGGATTATAGATTGTAATTAGGTTATAATCATTGGATCGTAATAATATTGGACTTGTTGTTTGGTGGATGTAGCCAAGGGTTTGGGTGAACCACGTTACATCTTGGTGTCTTGTGTTCTTCTTTGTGTTATCTATTATTTTTTGGTATTATTTATGTACATGGTGTTCGTCGCATGCGCTTCGCTCTTCGTCCTTGCCTAATCCACCTTTCCAGGCTAGCATCACCCTCCTGCTATGACTGATCTAACAAGCCTGACATATTTTCACTTGCACACTTCTTGTAAATTCTCAATATATCCAACAACCACATTCTACTCTTCACCTTGCCTTGTTCCATTCCCATGATATCTGCTTACTTATAGCTATCACTCACTTGAAACTTGTTTTGTCCTAAGTATTCCACATATCCACTCTTCGCATCCTACTGCACTAGTACCTAGTACACTTGACCCTTGGCATTAATATTCAGTCACCCAAATCCTTATCAATGCCCACCAACCATTAGATTTTGCTGCTAAATCACCACTGACACATCCCATGCTTTCTCATCCACCTTGTATAATAGTTGCTCCCTGGAAAAACTAAACAAACTCGATACTATTACAAACAACTAGAAGCATGCCTGGTTCATGAATAATGGTTTTCTATGCTATCATGTGCTTTTAGTACCTCAATGATGTGTTTGACTAGAGGTACCAAGATGAAGTCATGATATTTTTATTAGTTTTTCACTGTTTAACTCCTATGATCCTTTGGTTTCACATATTATTCATGTCCACTTATAAGTGCCTCCTCTCAGATGGAACACCATGTTTACCTTGACCAATTTTGTGTGCTATCTTAGGTGAGGTCTTTTATTTGACATGTGACTATTTGCGTGCTTTTTTAATTATCTTACGGCTATAGCTTCTATTTCTTAGTGGTTGTCATGTTTTCTTGAACATTATTCCTCTTTGCTGGTACTTCTCAGCATGACATAGTATTCATATCACTATAGTTGAGCTAGTGGTGGTTGTACTTAGTCACTTTTTATCACAAGCTCTATGATGACAATTAGTTTGCATCTTTTTTTAAAAAGAAGTGACAATTAGTTGTACTAGTTTGCATTTTCATCTTGGGTTCCTTGAAAACAAATGGTTGGCACATAAATCAGGATGCAATTCACCAGTATTAATCAACAACTTCACAACTGGTTATCAAAAAGTGGACAACAACATCAACATTAACCTCAAGATGAGCTTTGATGCACTCAACTATTATGGACTTTGTCTCTTCATCCCATCTACACCAGTATTTCACTTCATGAATTCACCTTTCCACTCCACTCATTGCATTAGGTGGCCTTCGAATCTCAGACAATTCTAGTCCCTACCAAATTTCACCACCTCATCGGCTACCTTGCGTCACCTTTGAATGTCAAACAATCTCATTTAACCACCTTCCATTTCATCTCATTCATTGCATCATCTTTTCTCATCCTCCATCTCCTTCATTTTACCATTTCATCCATTCATTTCATGGCTTTTGAATCTCAAAAGTTGACACTCCACCTTAGAGCCTTTGAATCTCAAAAAATTTCATTTCCTTCCATTTTTCACCTTCACTCACCCCTCATTTTTCGTGTCCCATTTTATCACATTTTCTTTTATCCTTTCATCTCCTTTCATCCCATCCATGCCCTTAGACATTTCATTTAACTTCATTATTCCATATCATCCTATCATATATCACTTTGTTGCATTACATCACATGTCATGTCATTTCATTTTCATCCTGGTACCTATTTCAATCCATTACCTATCACATTCCATTTCATTTCAATACCCCTTTCATTTCATTTCATTAACTATCATGTCCTCACTTATCATTTCATTTCATTGCCCATTTCATTTCATTACCTATCATGTCATCACATATCATTTCATTTCGTTACCTATTTCCACCCATTACCTATTACATTGCATTTCATTTTATTACTCATTTCATTTCATTTCATTTTCATTTCATTACTCACATATCATTTCATTTCATTACATATTCCATTTCATTTTCATTTCATTTCTCATTTCATTTCATTTCGTTAGATGTTCCATTTCATTTTCATTTCAATACTCACATATCATTTCATTTCGTTACATATTCCATTTCATTTTCATTTCATTACTCATTTCATTTCATTTCGTTACATATTCCATTTCATTTTCATTTCATTTCATTACATATTCCATTTCATTATCATTTCATTACTCATTTCATTTTCATTTCATTACTCATTTCATTTCATTTCATTACACATTTCATTTCATTACTCATTTCATTTCATTTCGTTACATCTTTCATTTTATTTTCATTTCATTACTCATTTCATTTTATTTCGTTACATATTCCATTTCATTTTCATTTCATTACTCATTTCATTTCATTTCGCTACACATTCCATTTCAAATTTCATTTCATCATCATTTCATTACCTGTTTCATTTTATTTTATCTCATCTCATTACATCACACTGTATGTCATCATATATCATTTCTTTTCCACAATTTTTATCACATCTTATTACATTACCATGACATTCACCTCATTTTCCCACTTCATTCCATTACATTACATTACAAATCATTTTCATTAGCTCATGTTATATTTCATTATATCACATTTTATTATTTCATTTCATCCAATTTCATTACATCACATTCTATTCCACCACATTTCATTTCCTGTCATTACATTCATAGTACCACATCACATTTTCATCACATCATCAATGACATACCATCTATTCTAACTCATGATCTATCTACATTCATCATTCATAGATATATACACATCCACATCCACTTCTACCATCATCGTCAAATCAAACAATCACATGCATATGTAAGTCCATGATATAACAAGTACACACATCTAAAACATCAATAAGCTCAGATATCTCATAAAGAAACATGACAATCATACAGTCCATCAAAAGGCTAAAATCACATGAATATCAGATAAAATGCATCAACATGAACATCACATGATCATATAACATGGATGTTGATAAATCAAGGATCAACTAAGTACATCAGAATGAATGTCTAGTGAACATCAAATGAATAATCATACATAACAAAGAATGAGGCCACAATACATAATATACACTCATCCATGTGGGGGTGCTTGATTTGATGGTCCCTTCTCACTAGGGGCACCTATATCCTCTCGCCATGCCTGCTCTGTTGCATCTATTGTGCAACTGGTCCAATCACAACAGTCTAACTCAATGATGCCCCATCTGTCCTCAGTGGTAGTGGTGGCCCTGGTGTCATCACCAGTATGAATGTCTGTAAGGTACTCAACACCTCACCCATCCGAGCCTCTATAGCACTCATCCAAGCCTCCAAATTAGTTGATCCTTCTAACCACCCTAGTGGTGGTTGTGCCTCTGGTAATACTGGCTACTATACCTATGATTGTGCATCTGGTGGATCTCTGATAGGACCATGCACTTATGGTCTCTATCAGTGGACAAATTGTACATCCTCTAGCAATCTTTCCCTCACTTGCTAACCAACCATCCCTCCTCTCACCTATGCACCACCCTAGCCATAGATACCTCCGACCCTCCCTACACCCATCAGTCCCTGCACTGGGCCTCATGCCACTCCCCTCTATGGTAACACCACAGCTACTATGCCTCACCTCCCCTATGCTCTGATCTTGGCTCATCATCTCCCTCTGCTTCTCCCTAGACCACCCTCATCACCATCTTCCTCTCCCCCACTCAATGACTCATCAATCCCCAAAATTTTCTCAGTCGGGTCTATGTATCTAGGGAATGGATGATCTCGAAAGCATCGTGCATAATCCCACTCCATCCTTGCATCTTCCACCCCATCCTATAAGGCCCAAGGTTGTGGTTTGTCTATCATTTCTAAAAAGGCCTCCAAACAAGCCTCATACTCTAGAGTTGGTCCCCACACTGCTCTCTTTGACTATACCCAGGCATAATGTGCAATCTCTTATGGCATGCCCTACCATTGACCAAACTGCCTTGCCACCCTCCGAAAACAAAACTGCTCTATCACAGCTGCAACATGATTGAGTAGATACCTCAACCCAAAAAAGTACACCATCTCATCATCATCCTCTGCCCATGGCTCTGTGAACCTATATGGTCTCCACATCACCTCATCAATATCATCTAAAACCTACCGCCAATACTTCATCTTGGCCAAATGGGGCTATATGACCAAACTGGAATAAGTATACATATATCGCATACCCTATGGCCATTGTCGCACACACACTGGATGCGTAATGGGTAGATGCTCCCATGTCCATAACTATAACAAAATGACTGTTGATGATAGTGACAAGGCTCTAGAATACATGACCTGATGTAAATCATGATATAGGTGAGCCAAAATGCAACTACCCCATGCAAATCTATGTGGTCAGTCAATCATATCCTGTATCAGTCAGCCCCATCCAACTAGACACCCTCACCCTCGATGGTCTAGCAATAGAGATCCTTTTATCAACCTAGCCAACAATGCCAACAATGCATCATACTGTAACATCTGAAACTAGGACACACTATCATCACCAATACTGTCATCCCAGAACAAGTCTTGCAATGTAGCACCATCAATAGTCTAATCATAATATACCAAATCCCCCATGGTTGAGATTTAGAAAATCCTATATACATTCTCAGGAGTCCCTGCCATCTTCCCCATCAACAAATGAAATATGTTGTGGTTTGAGTGCCATTGCTTGGCCACCGCTGTCAATAATCCACTGTTCACTTAGAATTGGGGCATTTTTAATAAATATGTGAAATTGAATCCATCTATCACCTACCTATCTACGTCAGACAGTCAGCTCGCTTCCTCTAATGGCCATGGATAGAGTCCTTGTACCATGAGCTTTCACCCACACACTTGTTATTCATTAAACAAAAATAATGCGTCAGTTTTTCATCACAAAGTGATCATCGAACATCAATCTCATAGCTATATCTAGCTTTCTATCTACTAGTTCTATCTTGGACTTATTACTCATCCTTCTCTATCTTGAGTTGGACTAGCTTGTCTTCCCTACTGTGTATCCTAAGTTGGGGCATCACCTATCTATATTTAGATTGATCCTACAACATCACTTCACAAATAACTAACCACTATTGTCTACTTGTTATGCCCATCCCCAGATGATAGATTGAGAATCTAGTCTTTGGCATTATCCTATGCTCAACAGAGGACCTACACCCAATTTTCACCCTTCGATAATCTTCTGCACCATTTCCTAAGCCATATGTGCTAACAAATTAGTTGAATGTGATACAACATGTAAATGTGCTACCATATTATTCAAAATTGCTATTTTATGTCTTATAAGTGCTATACAATTTATATGTGCTACTACGTAGTCATATGTGCTATTTCATCAATTGTAAGTGCTATTTTATTCAAATGCACTCAAACATGTTCTATTTGCACTATCATACCTATCGAATGCACTGTTTCCTTAGACGTGCTACAACATTTGCTATATGCACTATAATAGCTAGCACATGCACTATTTCATTCAAATGTGCTACAACAGTGGCCATATGCACTATTGCCCCTCTCATATGCACTATTTTACTCAAGTGCACTATCAAATCTTGTGTATGTGCTACAAAACTACTATATGCACTAAGCCGTTTAAAAACTAGGGTTTTTATATGCACTAAATCGCCTTGTGAATGCACTAAAACACCATTCAAATGTGCTAAAAAAATTCATATGTGCTACAAGATCCTTCAAATGCGCAAAACTGCTAAAACTACCACATTTACCCTAAAAATCTACACAAAACCTCAAAAACACAGGAAAACATGCTAAATCTCAAACATAGAGGATCTTGATGACTTACCAGGGCACCATCGTCTACTGGCCACTCATACTGACAACCCCTTTTGAATCTATGCTCTTGTAATGGAACCACTATCCTCGCTGAACTAGAGCTCCAAATCACCAAATGCAAAAAGGGAGAGTGAAAATGACAAGGGTAAAAGGTCTTTTAAACCTATTTAACCCCCTCGCCAAGGGGCATTTATATCGCCTTTTCACCCTACTTACCCACTATTGGCATTTTTTGGCTCACCAAAATGAATTGGGTATTGTATCAAACCAATCTAACTATCTTGTTTCGCTAATCTCCCATCACGTCAGAAATAAAATTGGAACCTACTCAACTTTTACACTTCCATACTTTCTTCCAATTTCATTTTTGAGGGGGCAATATATCTGTATTAAACTGGGGCATCCAAGCTGGGGCATAAAATTTTTTTAAACATAAAAAATGCCCTACCCCTACCAAAAATTTTCAAACATCAAGTCTACCAAAACTGAGATATGCAAACAAAAATATTGCAACACCAAATCAACATCGCAATCAAATCATCAAATCAAATGCCAATCAAATCAACGACAATTAAAACATCAAATCATCAATGATCAGACATCAAACCATCAACAGATAGACACCAAGATGACAACAAAATGTCAAAATATCATCGAACAAACATCCAATCATCAAAAGCTGACCTAAAATTAGAAAATCAAGACAATATTTGAACTAATATGCTTAGCATATTAGCTCAAAGAGAGGCATTTGTAGACACCCAAAAATTGGCAAAGGCCTAAATCACGCAATTCTGATCAATCAATGTAAATTAAAGAGAAAATCAGAAGAAATACAACAGACTTTCAAATCAAAAATCACATCAGGTCATTAATCACCTATCAAATTGACAAGACCTAAATCAACTTTAAAGGAGGCTACAAATAATTCAAATTCATAAAATGAAACTCAAAAAAATAAGGAAAAAGAAAAAAATGTTGAAAATAAATAAGACATTTATTAAATCAATAAAATCATTTATCCTCACAAGATTGAAAATCTTCGTTTTTCATTTTAAAAGAATTAGAAATATCCTCAAAATCAAGTCTGTTGGACTCTTCCTCCTAGTCTCTAATGAGATATTTTCAATTTCAGTTTCACCCCTAGTCAAAGGTGAAAATCCTAATTCTTACCCCAATCCCTTCCAAAATCCTATAAATAGGAGGGAAATCTAAGAGGCAAGGGACCCAAGTTTTTTATGCATCTACACAATAGGCACATTTGAACTCATAATTTTAGCATTTTCATTGTAGTAAGTTCATAACATTTTAGCATCATTTTGTGTCATTTAGCATCATTTATTGCATGTTAGTTCATAGCATGATCATTTCAAGAGCATTTCTAGGAGTTGTATTTCACATATAATCTGTATTTTAGTCATAGATCTTGCATGTTTTTATTGTAGATCTACATTCTAAGCATATTCCCATTCTAGAACTGTTACTAAGATGTTAGTCTGAGAGTTATTTTAGTAGTTGTAGTTAGGGAAACATGAGAAACTTGTAGAGATTACATTCTGATGATGATATCTTGGGTCTAGTATAGTTCATCATCAGTCTATTTGCATACTACACTAAAGTTTCATGAATACACATTCACACCGTGTACACATAGCATGATCATTTCAAGAGCATTTCTAGGAGTTGTATTTCACATATAATCTACATTTTAGTCATAGATCTTGCATGGTTACATTGTAGATCTGCATTCTAAGCATATTCCCATTCTAGAACTCTCACTAAGATGCTGGTTTGAGAGCTATTTTAGTAGTTGTAGTTAGGGAAACATGAGACACTCGTAGAGATTACATTTTGATGATGATATCTTGGGTCTAGTATAGTTCATCATTAGTCTATTTGCATACTACACTAAAGTTTCATGAATACGTGTTCACATCGTGTACAAAATGGTGCCCCATGATGGTAGGGTGCCATTTTACCCACCACCATGGGGCACCATTTTGTACATGGTGTGAATGCATATTCATGAAACTTTAGTGTAATATGCAAATAGACTGACGATGAACTATACTAGACCCAAGATATCATCATCAGAATGTAATCTCTACGAGCGTCTCATGTTTCCCTAACTAAAATTGCTAAAATAGCTCTCAGACTAGCATCTTAGAAACAATTTTAGAATGAGAGTATGCTTAGAATGCATATCTACAATGAAAACATGCAAGATCTATGACTAAAATGCAGATTATATGTGAAATACAACTCCTAAAAATGCTCTTGAAATGATCATGCTATGAACTAACATGTAACAAATGATGTTAAATGACACAAAATGATACTAAAATGCTATGAACATACTACAATGAAAATGCTAAAATGATGAGTTCAAATGTGCCTATAGTGTAGATGCATAAAAAACTTGGGTCCCTTGCCTCTTAGATTTCCCTCCTATTTATAGGATTTCAGAAGGGGTTGGGGTAAGATTCAAGATTTTCACCTTTGACTGGGGGTGAAAGTGAAACTGAAAATATCTCATAAGAGACCAAGAGGAAGAGTCCAATAGACTTGATTTTGAGGATAATCGAGGATATTTCTAATTATTTTAAAATGTAAAAGGGAGATTTTCAATCTTGTGAGGATAAATGATTTTATTGATTTAATAAATGTCTTATTTATTTTCAACACTTTTTTGTCTTTTTTCTCCTCCTTTAAAGTTGATTTAGGTCTTGTCAATTTGATAGGTGATTAATGACCTCATGTGATTTTTGATTTGAAAGTCTATTGTATTTCTTTTGATTTTCTCTTTGATTTGCACTGATTGATCATAATTGCATGATTTAGGTCTTTGCCATTTTTTGGGTGTCTAAAATTTATATTTGCATGTAATTGTTATTTTTGTCTGAGGTTAATCCTAACAAGTGGTGTTAGAGCGAGGTTGTTTTTTTAGTTATCCTTTGTAGGAAAGTCTCACAGTTGAGTGGGAGCGATGGAAGAAGAGGTAGAATGATTGAAAGAGGAAATAATTCCAAAAATTGTGGGAAATCAAGAGGAAAGTCAAAGGGGAAGAGGTCTCAATCCAGAGGACCAAGAGATTGTTGATACTATGGGAAACCAGGGCATAAGAAGAAAGATTACTAGACTAGAAAGAACAATGAAGAAGATAACCCAGAAGGGAACACTAAGGAAAATGTGGTAAGTAAAAAATATGAAGAGGATGTTTTGATTTTGTCTTTAGAAAGTGTTGATGATTCATGGGTTTTAGATTCTGGTGCTTCATTTCATGCTACACCTCATAGAGGTTATTTCATTGATTATGTCCAAGGAGATTTTGGGCTTGTTTATTTGGGTTAAAATAAACCTTGTCAGATTGTTGGAAAGGGAAAAGTTAAGATTAAGCTGCAGAATGGGAATCCTTGGCTACTACATGAGGTAATACATGTTCCAAGGCTGAGTAGGAATTTAATTTCAGTAGGGAAACTTGGTGATGAGGGTTGTGCAGTTACTTTTAATGATAAAAATTGGAAAGTTTCAAAAGGTTCCCTTGTAGTAGCAAAAGGTGTGAAAGTAGGACCTTATATCTTTATATAGGTCATACTGTTCCTTCTACTTTGATTGTTTCAAAGAAAAATGAATGTTCAGGAACAATTGCTGTAGTTGAGCAGGGAGAACGAACAGTTGTTATAGATTATGATACAATGCTATGGCACAAAAAACTTGGGCACATGAGTGAGAAAGGTATGAAATTACTTCATTCAAAGAAAGTTTTACCAAGTCTAAAATGTGTTAATATGGATTTCTGTAAAAGTTGTGTGTATGGAAAACAAAAGAGAGTTAGTTTTGTGAAGACTAGGAAGGAAAGTAAAAGCAAGGATTAGAGCTTGTGCATACAGATGTATTAGGACCAACTCATGTATCTTCCTTTGGTGGCCCTCATTATTATGTTAAATTTATTAATGATGCAACTAGAAAAGTATGGGTTTATTTTCTTAGACAAAAATATGATGTATTTCAAACTTTTAGGAAATGGAAATGCTTGGTTGAAAATGAGATTGGTAAGAAATTAAAATGTCTCAGATCTGATAATGGTGGTGAGTATTATAGTCATGAATTTGAAGATTATTGCTACACTAATTGTATTCATAAATAGAAAATTGTTCCAAGGACTCTACAGGAAAATGGAGTGGCTAAACGCATGAATTGGACAATAATGGACCGTGCAAGGAGCATGAGGTTACATGCTAGGTTACCCTTAAACATGTGGGTGGAGGCTATAAATACTGCTATATATTTGATTAATAGAGATACCTCTACTCCTTTGGGTTGTGGTATTCTAGAGGAAGCATGGACTGGGAAGAAGGTGGGTTATTCTTTTCTCAAGACCTTTGGTTGTGAAGCATTTGCTCATATAGATTCTAAAAATAGAACCAAGCTAGAAGCTAAATCAAAGAAATGTGTATTTTTTGGATATGACATTGATGAATTTGGCTATAGGCTTTGGGATTTTGAAAATTGAAAAATTGTAAGAAGCAGGGATGTCATATTCAATGAGAAAGTGTTGTACAAAGATCTATTGCAACAACATGAGAAGAAATAAGATGATTATGTAGTACTAGATGAAACTCCAAAAGATGATGTTCCAACACTTATGATGTGATACAACTGCAACAACAAATACCACATTCTCCCTCTTTGTATTCTTTTTACTTACTAATACTAGTGAACCAAAATGTTATGATGAAGCTGTGTAGGTGGATACTAAGATTCAGTGGGAGTCTACAATGGCAGACAAAATGGACTCCTTACTAAAAAATAAAACTTGGGATTTATGCAAGTTGCCTGCAGGTAAACGGGCTTTACAGAATAAATGGGTTTACAGGTTGAAAGAAGAGGATGGAGCTAAGACACGATTTAAAGCCAGGTTAGTTGTAAAAGGATTTGCATAGGAAAAGGGCATTGATTTTGATTATATATTCTTCCTATTTTAAAATGACTTCTATCCATACTATTTTAGGTATTGTGGCTACTCAAGATTTGCATTTGGAACTGCTTGATTTAAAACAACTTTTCTTCATGGTGATTTGGAAAAAGAGATATATATGTCACAAACATAGGGATTTGAGGTCAAAGGTAAGGAGAACTTAGTGTGCAAATTGAAGAAAAGTTTATATTGCTTGAAGAAAGCACCTCGTTAATGGTATCTAAAATTTGACAATTTTATGCATAAGCATGGATATAGTAGGTGTCATTCAAACCATTATGTTTATTTTAAGAGGTTGGATGATGGTAGCTACATTATTTTATGTTTATATTTTGATGATATGCTTGTAGATGGGTCTAACATGGATCATATTAAGTGGCTAGTATGCCAGTTAACACATGCATTTTCTATGAAGGATTTGGGGGCAACAAAACAAATTCTTGGTATGAAGATTTGCAGAGATAGGAAGAACAAAAAAATTGAATTGATCTCAGGCTGATTATATTTTGAAGGTGCTGTAACATTTCTCTATGGAGAATGCTAAAGTTGCCAACACACCTTTACTTGGTCATTTGAAGTTGACTAAGGAGATGTGTCCAAAGGCACAAGAAGAGGAGGATATGATGTCCAAGGTATCTTATGCTTTAGTTGTAAGAAGCTTGATGTATGCTATGGTATGTACAAAGCTAGATATTGCACATGCAGTGGGAGTCATTAGTAGGTATATGAGTCATGCAAGAATTGAGCATTGTAATGCAGTCAAATTGATTCTTAGATATTTGAGAGAAACATCCAGTAAGTGTTTACACTTTGGGGGATCTACTATTGATTTACAAGGATATGTTGACTTAGATTTGTTAGGGGATATTGATACCAAGAAAAATACTATAGGTTATGTATTCACTATTGGTGGGACAACTGTGATATGGGTGTCTAAGTTACAGAAAGTGAAAGCTTTATCCACTATAGAGGTAGAGTATGTTGCTACTACAGAGGTAGCCAAGGAGATGACATGGCTTTAGTTCTTCTTAGAAGAATTGAGACATCCACAAAAGGATAATTATTTGTTTAGAGATAGTCATAGTGCCATTCATCTTGCAAATAATTTTGCTCTACATTCAAAGATAAAACACATTTAGTCATGGTACCATTTTATTCGGTCAATTTTGGATGATGAACAGTTAAAGTTGGACAAGATACATACAACTGATAATCCAACAGATATGTTTACAAAGGTAGTGACAAGGGGGAAGCTAAACTCCTCTTCAATTTTGGTTGGCCTTCTAGACTGAATAGGATTAAAGAACAATAGAGTCTGGGATGGTTTGATCTAGTGGGAGCCCCATGTGGTAGCGGTATAGCTACAAGATTAGTCTCCAAGTGGGAGATTGTTAGTTTATGGTGATTGATTAGGGAAGTACTATAAATACTTCAAAAATTCTTTGGCCGACATATTTTAACCCTAAAGAAACAACAAATTACTTGTATAAAAGGGCTTAGGGTTAGGTATCTTTGATAAGGTGTGATGCAAAAATTGCTTCTTGTGGCGGTATTGAGCTGTAAAGGATTATGGATTGTAGTCAGGTTGTAATCACTGGATCATAATAATATTGGTCTTACTATTTGGTGGACGTAGCTCAGAGTTTGGGTGAACCGTGTTAAATCTTGGTTACTTGTGTTCTTCTATGTGTGATCTATTATTTTTTGATATTATTTATATTTGCATGTAATTGTTATTTCTATTTGAGGTTAATCCTTATAGGAGCCTCATTAGCCTTTTTCTTCATACTCTTCATAGTCCTCTTACTTGGACCTCTTAGACTATTCACCCCAATAGTATCTGGAGACATAATCTCCTCATTTCTTTTCTTTCTCAAACTGGCCGCCACAACACATAAATTGGAGGTAACAAGCTCCATCCTTTGTCCACTATCCTTTATTAGTTGATGGAGTTCCTACTCATACTCCTTTAGTTTTTTGAGAATATTACCAACTTGTGTTTCAAGATGGGCTCTCATAACACATATTGATGTTATCTTTATATTAATTGATTAATTGATAATATTTATAATATAGTTTATTTTTAAATATTGGCATTGATAGAGTGGATTACATATATACCTATATTACATTCTTATCTTAATCAAGGTTCATTACACTATCTAGAAGAAAATTATATTACAAAGTACCCAATATTACATGTATCAAAGATGGTAAAGTAACGAGTCCAAGATGCAAAGGTATAATTATTATGATTAGAGATTTTTGACCAACATAATTGAACCCATGAATTGATAGAGAAGAAGTTTCAAGAGAAATTGGATCCATTTTGATCTTAGGGAAAAGATCAATACTATAAACATTGAGTTCTAAACCAATACAAATGAGAGTTCATCTAAGACAAATATCACTCTCAAAAGGAACTATCAATAGAACCATCTTGATCTTGTATTTTTAGTAGATGGAATTTCATATTGATGGAATGTAATCTCTAAATTATTAGATCTTATATAATCCAATAAATAATTTTCATCACCAAGTCTAGTGGAATATGGTACAAGTACATTTTGTAGAGACACCTAAAACATATTATGATAAAAGGAGATAAGTTTGAAAGAGATCCTGGAGAGAAATCTTAGTGATGGTAACATGAAATTGCTAGATAGGATGAAACTCTACTAGGGATTCAAAAAATGCTTTAGGATTAGATGAATAATAGGTTGATAATATATAATATCAATTCTTTAATTAATTCTAGTAGCATGATAAGTATGATCTAATTTTTGATAATTAGTTTGATTTATGAAATGATAAGAAACATAGAAGTTACATTGCAACTCATGCATATATTGATATACAAAACCAGTACAAAGAAAATTTGACTAGCACAACCAAGGGATTAAGGGATTTAATATATGATTTATGCCCCTATGGGATCTTTATTCCTTTGCTATAGTTATTTGGAAATGATAGATATGATGTAATAAAGTAAGTGTAAGGGAAAAGAAGTAAGAACACATGCACCTAGATATAAGATACATAAAATGGTACATTGAATCTAAATTTCAAAAGTCAAAGTCTTAGAACCTCTTGTAACTTCGGATCTAGAAAATAAGGACCTATAATTTTCCATTCATTAAGGTTCATTGAAAGTTGGGAGGACTAAATTGATAATGGTAAATTTTCCCCAAAAATTTGACTTGTTCAGGTAGATATTTCTGCCCATATGTTTAGGGTGGGAATGTCTCTATGTACAAAAGGGATTTATAGATATATAGTTGGATCTGGGATTTTCTACACCTATAAATTTGAGATTTGTGCGTGTTTATTTTTCTATATAGGGGTTTAATAACCCCCAATTTTGGTGATTCCCTCCTCCATAAATATCCTTTGAAATAAATATAATATGTAGTTCTCATGAATCTAGATCTAGTTAAATTTATAAGATCTAAAATACATATGTAAATTCTTAGATATACCCTATGTATGATAGAGTGAAACCATATAATGAAAATGCAATTAATGTATGATTTAATTCAATCATATAACCATGGATATTGAATGGAAACATTCAAATATAAAGAAGATTTATAGATCTAAAAATAACAAGGGATCATATCTAATCCTTGAATGGAAGATTACAAACCAATCTTCTAGCCACCATCTTGATATGTTTTTGGCTCAATGATGATGTTGAAGATGGTGTCTTGAATGTATGTTTTCTTGAGAAAGAATGTAGATCCTTAACAAATGTAGATGTATCCTTCAATAGAAAATCCTCACTTCATGGGATTTTTTCAAATTGGGGATTCAACCTTGAAATTCATTTAATCATTCTAGAATTAAGCATGAGGGTTACTTTTATAGTAAAATTAGGGGATATAATTGAGAGGGCCAATTGTAAATTTGAAAATCTTACAAATATTTTAAGACATGACCTTTTTTCATGCCCCGCCAGGGAACCTGAAAGAACAAGACTAAATATTATTGAGTTTAGTGCTTAATTTTTTTAAAAGCATTTTAATAAACACTATCTCTGTAAAATTGAATACAAAAGTCCTTATAGGTTCCCTAACATTGTTCTTAACAATATTTGTTAGTTTTTCCAAATGTAAGAGTTATGTTTTACTTATCCAACTCAACAAGCATTTCTAAATTGTTACTCATTTAATTTCCTCTAACACTTCTATACTTGAATTAAGCCACCTATGAATTTATGTCCACTTACAATTTCTTACTTTGTTTAGTTTTTAAATACCTGTATTCATTTCTTTGCATTACTCCCTAATCTTAGATCTCATGTAGGAATTAGCCACTTCTAATCAAGTATTTCCACATCTATACTTGTAGAATTTAGGGTGATAACAAGCACTAGATAGCATTCCTAAACATTTACTCATAAGTTCCAAATGATATTTGTATAACTTCCATTTCCAAATTAGGAGCTAACTATATAAACCAAATGCATCTAGTTAACATACAATAAATATAGATTTAAACAATTAATTATACATGTTAACCATATAATATCTTATTTACTAATTAATTTGGTCATTCATTTTCTACCATTAAGAAGAGTACATGGTTCTTTTATTCAGTGCACATTTTATCTTTATCATCTCTTAGCATAAGTAAGCTATAAAATCATCATTATTTAATTAAGAGCTTTGAAAGAGTATGAAATGCTTCTATTTCCCTTCATTTTTTTAGAGATACCTTTTTCCCTTTTGTTGGAATTTAGAATAGGAAAGATAAACTTCTAGGGGGGGGGGGGGGGGTGTTGAATCAATGCTTTAAACTTAAGATTCATCCTTAACACCAAAATATCATTATTCAATCTCTAAGTTAGCTAAAAAATGGTTTACATAGTAGTTTGTGCCAATACAAACAACTATGTCAAAACTGTGTTACTCAACAAATAAAGTCTCTAGTGCTCAGCTAACTTCAATAATGTCACTTGGCATCTGAATGACTCAGCATGCACTTCTTTCTTGGCTCTTGAATCGCTCGTCACATACTATCTACTTGACACTTGAGTGACTTGGCACATGAGTAACTTGGCACTCACTGTTTACTTGGCATGCTCTAACTTGTATGTTGTGCTCAACATATGTTACTTGTTTAGCATGAACTAAGTAAATGACTTAAGTGTATAGACACTCACTAGTCAAAACCATTCTGAGATCAACAATCTTCCCCTTTGACATGAGTTCCAAAAACACTTGGTCATGTATTAATACTCTTATTCTTATGAGCATAACATAATTGAATATTCAACTTCTATACAAAATTTTAAAATATCAAAATTTTGCATCAACTTATACCTTAAAAATATCATAACTCCCTTTGAGTTGTTTGATCTATTATATTTTTTATTCTATATCAAAATCTCTTCTCTTGTGTAGATTTTCCCCAAATGATACTCTTATACTCTTTCATCTACTTCCTACTCTTACTCCCTTTTACTCTCCCACACTTTCTCTCTTTTCTCCCCCATGCTCCCTCATAACTCTTACTCCCCCCTTTTGACATTAATGTCAATGAGGCATACACTAATAGTGTATTTTTCCAAAAAGGATTTATGGACCTCAAGAATAATATTAAGAGTGGCATCCCAATTGTCACAAGCTACCTTGAAAGACTTAATTTGGATGGCCAACTCAACAACAAGGTGTACTAGGTCATCTAATGTAGAAAGATTGGGGTCTTTCTTTATAAGAGTTTCTACATAGCCTAACTCCTTGTGTAGAATCTCCATATGAGGAGTCAATGTATTTTGGATGTTTATTAGTTTAGCCCATATGTTGGCTTCATTTGCAGATAGTGCTTCTAACTGACTTTGGGTTTGCAGCAGGGACTTGAAGTGTTTCTCACTTTGAGCTAGATTCATGGGCAATTTTGCACCTGATGAGTTCATTCCACTTTCCAAGCTCAAGATGTGATTCCTTGTCTCTTGTGTCAAGAGTTTAGGATTACGTAGTTTGGTATATAGAGAGAAAATATTCTCTAGTATCTTCTTCACACAATCTATTTTAGTTGCCAATGCAACTTGCGTAAGTGTTATTTCACTAGATATCTTTTCATTTACTTTACTTTGAAATTTCTTCTCAAACCATTCTAATATTTTGGCATTGGTATCCAAGTCTGTATCACTTACCCTTTCCACTATGTTGGTCAATTATTCAATGATTGGATTTTTTCATCTGGAGTAGGCAGACTGAATGCATCTAAAAAGATGTCTTTAATATCAAACAAAGTTTGTGTTGGTGTAAATTAGTATTTACTATTTACACTTACTTAAGTTTACTTAGGTTAATGCATTATTTTATTATTTTGCATTATTTTATTAGTTTATTTTGTGAGACACTTAGGAGTTTGCACACCTTTTTAAGTTGTCATGTTGACAACACAGGAGTACGCAACTCTATTTTAGCACATGGTGTCTATAACACTGATTTGCGTGTCACACCCTTGTAGACTTATCCTCTCATCACCGCACTTACTTTTGTGCTTAATGGAGGATAACCCATATTTGGTGGACATGTGCCTAGTTGTATGACATATCATGGTGTTGATTTTCGAGGCATTCTAGATGTATCTCAAAGGCCTTTATAAACAGGCACTCCTAGTGTACTCTTAACATTGCATATTGAATGAATATATTGTCATTCTGATCATACTCTCTCTTTCTAGTCTAAAGTTGTGCTTGTATTTGAGTTCTTAGTTCTTGGGTGAATTTTTCCCTTAGGAAAATTCTTACATGGTATTAGAGCTTGGAGATTTTCTCATCACATAGCTGTTTGAGACCACTTGTTGCTTCAACACCTCATCTCGAATCCAGAGTACTATAGAAATTAAGAGCATCTAGAGCTAGATCTAACCTCACCATTGCATCTGGAATGCTGATTCGGTGAAGATAAACTATAAACTTAGCTACCCTTGCCCAAAGTTGACCATGAGGCAATTTTTTCTTGCAAATCCAACCCCAGAGGCCTCGATTTGCAATTTGGGTATGATCATTTTTTGCATATTTAATTGATTTATTTAGATCTCCATCTTATTTCTTTGTAATTTTGTCAGAATTATTTGAATTTTTTTTTTCCCTTTGGGCACTCGACAGAGAATTTTTTATAGCAAAACTAGGTAGTGACAACCCAACTTTACTATTTGGAGGAATTTATTTTTTAATCACAGGTTGTACTATATTCTGCAGGCATCATAGTCCAAATTTTTGGTGTGTACACCCATCGGCCAAAACCTCCACCCACTGGCCTGGCCACCCTTTGCTACCGATAGCTAAGTCTCCACTGGTGGTAGAGTTCCTTCCAACACCGATGGGCCAAGCTTGTTTGTTTAAGAGCCGCAACCACTTTAATTTAAACAGTCCGTAGACTGACCTACGTTGCATGTGGGATTTTTTTTAACAAAATCTGATGGTGAAAAAAGATACCAACTACTACATGTTGAGTCTCTGGCTCAACTTTATATTTTTTGGCAAATGCTGCTCTGCTCTGGTGCATGAAAAACATTTCGGCCACACATTTTAAAGATTTGACACTCTGGCAAAGCAGACGGTAAAATTTTTGGCCAGAACTAAATTTCCTAGCTCATTTTTGCAATTTTATGGTGAGTTTATTCCTGCATGTTCCTCCTTTGAACCTGTGCCACATGGCAAAAGAAGATTCATCGTGACTATACACGGTAGGCATTTAGTGCAGCTGACACATGTTCACCAACGACCACGTCAACTCCTTTTGAAATGCAAGCACATACCTTCTACCATGTAGGACGTCCTTAAGTGACACAAGTATGAACACATCAGTATTTGATGCAAAGCCCTACTTGTGCCATGTCAGTAGCTATACCATACAGAAAACTGAGTCAGCTTGACACATCAACAGGGGCTATTTTTTGCAAATGTCAGCATTTCACTGGGTTAAAATTGATGACTGTTTGACTGTCAAACCTAGTTATTTTATAACTTTTGTGATGGCTATTTGACCATCAAATTTAACATCATAATTTTCCTTCCAGGCCCCTCTTTAGATTGCTTTTCAGTTTGGCAGCTTGACATTGCGAGCCCATAATTCGGACATCCAGACTCTAATTTAGGTGTAATTTTTTTTGAAATTGGGTAGAATTTCTTGAATTTTCTAGTGGTGTGTTGTTTTCTAGTTTTGGTGCAAATATTTTGTAGAAATTATGTTTTTTGATGACTGTACCTGCATAATCCTACATTTTGCAACTTCAAATGCTCTGTACGATGACATCTGGTCACTTTTTTAGGTTCTATTTTTGTTGAAAGTGCATATTTGTTTGTCTACTTTCTAGATCTAAAGTTAGATTCTAGGGTTGTGTGGACCAAAATCTCACTTTCAGAATTAGGCATTTTTCTACATTGTAAAGCTTTGATTCTTTTTCAAAATTGTTGTAAATCTAAGATACAGTGCTTAGTGATAGATTTGGGCCGTAAAAGGTAGTTGTAAAGGAAAAATTAGAAAGTCCACTTTGTTCATTTTGAAAAGTGGCCCATTGTACATGCACTACTTAAAAAGTGCCAAAAGCATCTTTTTTGGGGGGGTCTTTTGATTCAGTGAAAAGGGGGGGTGTGTACTGTGTTCTTGTATATCTCTTTTGTGCTCTTTTCATTTTCTACATCATGGGTTTTAAATGTCCACCTCAAACTTCACACAACTATTCTACATGGAAATATATTGCATGGAGTAGATTAATGGAAAAAAGAAACATTCTTTATGTTGATGGTAAAATTCCTAAGCCTACTGATGCTAAAGAACTCATTGAATGGGAAAGACAAGACCAACACACTTTAGGAGTTATCAGGAGTTGTGTACATGATGATCTCCTCTTTCACATTACCAAATGTTTAGACTCTAAAGAAGCTTGGGACAAACTTGAATCTTTGTATGGTAACATGGATGAAGAAAAGGGATTTTAGATTGAAGATGATCTACTTCTCTTGGATCTAAAGAATTTTGACACAATTTAGGATTATATCATCAAAGCCAATGAGTATAGGGAACTTCTTAAAGATTGTGGAAATCCCATGAAGGATGAAAAGTTGATTCATCACATCTTGAAGAGGCTACCTTCAGAGTATGCTATGTTTGTTTTGAGTTTAAATGCTCATAGGCTAACCATGGGATCTGCTTACCAGAAGCCTTCATTTGATGCATTCACAAAGATGTTGATTGTTGAACAATCTCACTTGATGGATTTATGATTTCTCAAGTCATCAAAGACCAAAGCCTTGGTGGCTAGTGATGAGCACCAATCAAGTCAAGGAGGGAAAAGCAACAAGAAGAAGAAGCAATGGAAGAAAAAAACAAAATCTGAGACACAACAATCCTCCTGACGACAAGGTAGTTCTTCTTCCAACAAGAAGGGAAGTAATTAAAATAAGGAAAAACTCTTTTGTGCATATTGCAAAAAGCCAAATCATGATGAACATCATTGCAAGACAAAAAGAATTGATGAGTTAGAAAATCTACTCAAGAATAATAGAATTCAAGTGCCAGGTACTTCCAAGGATTCTACTCCAACCTCTTTGAAGGATAATGGGCAAGAACTTATGGAAAACACAAGTTCTTCTTCAGAATGGATACTTGACTTCAGTGCCTCTTACCATATGGGTTCTTCAAAGGAAGATTTTTCTTCATTGAAGCAGTCAAAAGTACCATACATCTTCTTGGGAGATGATACTAAAATGGAAGTTGAAGGGAAAGGATATGTGGAAATGGACAATGGGGAATTCAAAGATGTTCTCTACATTCCAAACCTTAGTTCCAATCTCCTATTAGTTTACCAAATTACTCACCTTGGAGATGGTCACAAAGTTGAGTTCCTTCCCAATTCAGTGATGGTGCGAAGTCTAAAAGATGATTCATTGGTTGCAGTGGGGAAAATCAATGATGAAAAGAGGCTTTCTTCCTTCTCCCATTTTGTGCCTAAGTCTCCTTCTCAAGCCTTTTTGACTCACTCTACTTCACAAATCACATTATGGCATGAGCGGTTTGGTCACCTTGACTTCAACAATCTTCAGTAACTTTGCTCAAAACATATGGTCAAAGGTCTACCTAACATCAACTTTTCTAAGGGAGAATGTTCATCATGTTTAGTGGATATGAATCTCAATAAGTATGATAAAGGGAAGTCTTCTAGAGCTCTAGTTGTTCTTCAGTTAGTTCACATGGTTTTAGTAGGACCCTTTGCAGTGACTTCAGTCAGCCAAGGCTGCTACATCCTCACATTTTTTGATGACTTTTTGAGATTCCCTTGGGTCTACTTCCTTCATCACAAGAATGAAGTGATTCATAAGCTTCAAGCCTTTAAGACTCATGTTAAACACAAGTCAAGGAAAGCCATCAAGGTATTATGGGTGGACAATGATAATAGATATGTAGACAAATGACTTAGAGACTTTCATAGAATTGAGAGGATTGATCTTCAGAGTCCACCAACATTCAGTCTGCAGAGGATAGATGTTGCAACTATAAGGATTATGATTCTCAAGACCATGGCAAGTTGCATGATAAAGGCCAAGTCTCTCGATCCTACACTTGAAGTTGAAGCCATTAGCAGTGCTACTCACATACTTAATAGGTCTCCTCATAATGCCTTAGATGGGAAGACTCCTCTTGAGGCATGGTACGGAAAAAAACCAGATGTGAGTCATTTCAGAGTCTTCAATTGTCCAGCATGGGCAAACCTATCTTCCAGGAGTTGTAAGGCACTGACACCTAGGCCTTGTACCTTCATCGAATATGAAGACAATGCTAAAGCTTACAGACTAATGGATCTAGAGACTCACAAGATTTTTGTGGAGAAGGATGTTCACCCAACTTATCCTCTACTCCTTTCCACACATCATACATAGTGGAAATTGATAGTGACTCCAATGATAGTGCTTCAATAGATTTAGACACGTGGGGTTCTGTTGATAGTTGTAGTGAGAGGTCACATCATTAGTCTAGTCCACATGCTTATGTTGCCACAGTGAAAGGTCCATCACAACATGGTACATCTCGTCTTCTAGCTTCAGCTTCAATTGACTTAGGAGACAGACTTGAGGATTTACATATTCTCTTTGATGAAGGTGATCCTTCTACAGTTGATGAAAGGGCTCACTCTGACCCTCATGTCCATTCTCTATATGATCATTCTTCACAGGTTGGCATGATTGTGGATCCTTATGAAAATTTTTTGGAGGAGGTCTCTTTGTCATTTGAGGAGACAAATGGTTGAGTGGAATAGGTTCAACAGATATCCTTGCCAGATCTACATTTGTTCTTTTTAGCATAGTTAGAAGGGGCAAAAATCAACATCAGCATAGGGATACTTGAGCAGGTTTTAGGGCCACCATACATCTTCAAGATTGTACCTTTCCTTTTTTTCTTCCTAAGGGGAGAAGCATCATTCAACATTCTTGGACTAGCTTCTTCCTTGGAGTGGCTTTCACTTGTCGACATTCTTCATTTGGGGGGGGGCAACTATCTTGCCTCTCTTCCTCTTCTTTCTTATGGGGGGACTTTTTCCTCTTATGAGGGTTAGTTCTTCTCATTCTTTACTTATGTATATACTGGATGTATGTCATAAAGGAGGGGTCTTGATTACTCCATCCATCCATGCATCCCTCTTCATCTCTCTTTTTGGGGGAGGGTTTTTCCCATGAGGTTTTCCCTCTTTCTCTAGTTTATGAGAGACTACATTTCATTATGTACATGGGTACCTAACATGGCCTAGTAGCCAAGACCCATCATGCACTTCATCCTAGTTTTCATAAGCTTAAGGGCATTTCCCTAAGTTGCACTTAAGGGGGGGTGTTGGTGTAAATTAGTATTTACTATTTACACTTACTTAAGTTTACTTAGGTTAATGCATTATTTAATTATTTTGCATTATTTTATTATTTTATTTTGTGAGACACTTAGGAGTTTACACACCTTTTTAAGTTGTCATGTTGACAACACATGAGTATGCAACTCCATTTTAGTACATGGTATCTACAACACTGATTTGCATGTCACACCCTTGTAGGCTTATCCTCTCATCACCGCACTTACTTTCATGCTTAATGGAGGATAACCCATATCTAGTGGACATGTGCCTAGTTGTATGACATACCATGGTACTGATTTTGAGGCATTCTAGATGTATCTTAGAGGCCTTTATAAGTAGGCACTCCTAGTGTACTCTTAACATTGCATATTGAATGAATATATTGTCATTCTGATCATACTCTCTCTTTCTAGTCTACAGTTGTTCTTGTGTTTGAGTTCTTAGTTCTTGGGTGAATTTTTTCCTTAGGCAAGTTCTTATAGCTTTCTTTTGCGTATGCTCCCTTCTGAGTAGTTCTTGATGTTTCTTTCTTGCTATGGCTTCTTGAAGTATACCCATCTGCTTAATTATTATTGCTACATAATCAAACTTGGGAAATATATTTTCTTCATCTAGGCTAACATATCCATAGGTTATTACCTCTTCTACCTTGGATGAACTAGGACCCAAAATTGGGAATTGCAAAGGTGTTGCATCTGTGCTCTGCCTTTGAAGAGTTTGACTAGGAGTGCAAATTTTGGTAAAG
Organism: Cupressus sempervirens; assembly: GCA_028749045.1. Lineage (NCBI taxonomy): Eukaryota > Viridiplantae > Streptophyta > Pinopsida > Cupressales > Cupressaceae > Cupressus > Cupressus sempervirens. The sequence goes on from CM053787.1 coordinate 493,532,621, forward strand.
TTACTAGTGCTTAAATTGCTGCTAGCTCCTTTGGTTTGGATGTCAAATCAGTCTCATCAGGCTTGTCCTTTTATACCTCATTGATTTGAATTGCACCTTGTTCTTGTGTATTTTCTGAGATGGGAGTGCTATCCATAGGTGTACTGACAATGCATTCTACTATCTCCCTCCTCTAATATACACCCAAGGGTTGTGAAGGTTGTACACTAGTGACTTGAGGAGTGATTGTAGGTAGTTCTTGTGTTTTCACCTCCTCTCTTGCAGTTATAGTAATATTTGATTTAGCCAATTCATAGTTACCAAAAAGCTTTGGCATCTTTGTCCACTTCTTCTGCAAGTAATGTTATGATTGCTATAGAGGCCTCATTAACATTAATGTCATAACCTAATGTCCTTAGCCATCTCACTCTAGGAATTGTTGCTTGAACAAATGTGTGATCAACATCAACTAGGAAACAAACACCATAATAAATTTTTTCCACTAATGACACTAGAAACCTTAATCTCTTCTTTACAGATTGTTTAAAATCCTCAAAATAACTAGTCATTACTGACTCAAAGTTATCTCCTAACTATTCAATGAACTCTCCTATTTGAACTACAACAAACCTATTTGTCTTCCATGTAACATTATCAAATGTAGAAAATGTGTTCTATACATACCAAAATAGATCTTAATTTGCACTGACCACTCATTGTTTTCCTTATTGCTCGTAGATTTTTAATCAACTTTTGTAGCTGCAGCTCAGTAAGATCATATGTATGATCCTTCTTCACAATCTTGTAGCCCATATCTACTATAATGCAGGGTATACTATTCAATATACTTGATTGATAAAACTTATGTGCAATTATTCTTACTACAAAATCTATCAGGGGATCTATGATTGTGTCTATGGTCATTCCCCTCTTGTTCCACACAACCCCTATGTTCTTTTCAATAACATCTTTAGGCTCACTTCTCATAGTCTTTGACTGATCTAGGGTTGGATATCCTATTAGCCTATGAATTATCCTCTTTGTGATTTTGATTGGTCCATTATCTAACCATACTGAGCTATCATGAATTCTGCTCAAAACAATCTTGATCCACTCAGTTTTCAAAATGTTAGGAAAATCTAGTGTACGAGTTAACCCTTTCTTTTCTACAATTTTAAAATTTTCCCTCAACACACCATTTTCACATAATATTCCATACCCCTCTTTGATTTCCATGTCACTAATACTCACAATCTCACAATTATAACACTTTCTGACATCTTGTATCATTAAAACTTGCGGTGGTATTATGGATAATGCATTAGAGGGATCTTGTTTGCATGCTATGTCTGGAATAGCTTTGAAAATAGATGAATTTATCTCATTTATAACTAACTAAACATTTAAAACCTCCTTTCCCTCTACTATTTTCCCTTTGGAAGAAATAGACACCATCACATAAATCTAGGGTTCGCAAAGTATGAAATAATGTAACTCAACACATAATGAATACCTTTCAAATCCTAATGAAGTCGTGTCAATTGCCAGTTCAAATCTTCTCCAAGTTCCTTAGATGAAATTTCCAAATCACCTTTAGCTCTTCTTTCTCTCTCTCAAATTTGAATGATGTTAAATGAGAAAAAATTGATCAAATATCTTTTATAACATTGCAATTAATGCTAAGTGCTTACACAGCTATAAGCTTGCATCAACTGATTTCTGACTCACTCGACATCCACTTGTCTTCCCATTTACGTGATAACCATTATGAGCTCAATATCAACTAGCCAATCTGTTAGCTCAACATCCACTTGTATTTCACTTAGGAACCATAGGAAACTTTTCATGCTCGATAATAACATGAAAAACTTTAAAGATTTTTGTTTAATTCCTAATAACACTTTGCATTTTATTCATGCTTAAGTAATCTTTTCAGAACTAAATCCTTGGAACTAATGTATGATGCATCTTTTTAAATATCAGTCCCACATACTGTAATCAACTAAAAATGGTCTTCTAGATTATGAACCCCCTTTCTAGCATTTTTCCATAATTTATCTAATAGTTATTTTTGATCAAATCCTCAAAAATCTATTTATTTGATTATAACCTATGGTATGAACACTTTATCTCAAGTTCATATTTAATTAAAAGAACATGTCCCCCTTTTAATTAATTAAAATTCCCCACTCATCTCTTATCCTAAGTGTGCATACATAAAGCATTATTCCTATTTTAGAAATAAAAGAAAAGGCATTTTTGTCTACACATGAATGCACAATTTCCTATGTGAGAGGAATCTTCTATTTTAAAAATAACTTTAATTCTCCTCCACACATTTCAAACCCTCTCAAAATTCAACCATTAATTGTGATTGGTTGAGATGCTTATGCACATGGATCACTCCAACTTTCAAACTCCACCCTTGATTACATTCATCTTGCCTCTTAATCTCTACCATCCATTTTTCTTGAAAAGGGAGGGTTCTCTCCACATTCAAAAAATCTTAGTCTCTCATGCTATTGTTTTAGATTATAGTAAAAACAAGTTTTGAAGGGACCCCAAAACCCTTTCACATCCTCAAAAAAGGAAAAAACAAGCCATCCATCAGGAAAGAGTCCTTATACCTACTAGAAGTATTACTAAAATCAAGTTTTACAGGGACCTGAAACCACTAACAAAGTCCAAATAAAGTACCCAAGTTTTACAAGGACCTAGAACCATTAGTACAGTTTAAAAATTAAAAGCCAAAAAATAGGACCAAACATAGGAACCAGAAGTAACAACCAGCAAACATGACCTAAACAAGATCCCAACCAGAAAAGAAGACCTAGGAAACTATTGCAGTTCCATAATCATCTTAACTGCCTCCTTACCAATCTTAGTCGTGTCCTGGATGGAGTTAGCAGTTAAAGAAGAAACAATAATCAAAGCTTTCTTCCTCTAACTTTGACCTATCCTCTTGCTAGGGCACTCTAAAAATATGGTTCCTTCATTTGGTCTTTTGCCCAATGTCACCGCAGCTGTACAGATGCTTGAGGTTACCTGCTCCATTTTTGTTCCACTTTCCTTGATGAGCATTCTAAGATTCTACTCATAATCCTTTAGATTTTTTGGGATATCTCCCATTTTCACCTCCATGTGTTGAATAATAGCCCAGTCAGCCTCCTGGTTATGTTGCAAGGTATCCACTTTCTTCTTCAACCCCATCATTTCATTATAAATCTAGGAGTCGACCTGAAGGAAAGAGTAAGCTTTTTGTTTGGCAGAGTGAAGGAAGGAAAGTTTGGTTTCCCTCACTAGGGAGTCACCTGCGTCATTAGCAGTGGTGTGTGGTAAGGGGCCAACTTTATCAATTTGTACCTCCCCATCCAATGACTCCTCCTCACCAAGCTCTGCAGGAATATGATGGCTCAGGACCTCCTTATCTTGTCCCTCAATCTCCTTTATAGGAGTGGAAGATATCCCCATGTTTTCCTCCTCACTCAAAATGGTTGGATCATTGATTAATTTTTCTTTCTCTTTATCACCTTCCCCAGAAACAATATGAGTATCCTCATTATCAGACTTGCTCTATTCTAAGTTATCCTTAATAGTATCTTCCTCTCTCCCTTCCTCATTTTTGTCTTTCATATCCGGATAACCATCTAGGTTAGAGCTAAACTCCCTAGTATCCATCCATTCCTCTTCCTTAGGGACATCCTTATTTGAGCCTTCAGTACTCTCCACCTCCATATCCTCTTCCACAATTTGTCTTCGAGAGCTAGAGGGTTTCAGTTTAGCCTTAACTTTCTCTTTAACATTCTCTTCAGTTTTACCTTTTAAGGGTTTAGGATTCTTATGCTTTCTAGTGGAAGGAGACGAAGCAATGGATTTATTTTTACAAAAACCCTCAATGAGAAAAATCAAACTTTCATGTAAGATGGGTCGAGATTGTTTTTTTCTATGGGCATTCAAACTTTGGAGCAAAGAAAACTGCAAATAGAAAGGGAAGGAAATTCTGTCCTTATACCTGAAATGGTTAAGAAAGACAAAGTGGAATTTGTGCACCCTTTTATTCCTTCCATCAAGGATAAAATACTCATGAATACAACAAAGCACATCATGCCAAATACCTTTAATCTGTTGCACATCAAAGAAGTATCCATTCTTCTCCAATTGCATCTCCTCTTCATCCATCTTCGGGAATTTTTTGTAGGCCACATTGGAAATATTGGTCTGCTTCTAGAATTTGATAACTTTCATGGGGAGACCAGTGGCCTCGACAATGAATTCCTCAGTAAGCTTTATAGAGACTCCATGTAAAGCAACTTTGTCTATTGTTATGCTATTGTTATGCTATAGTTTTTCTTGGTGATTTTAGAGAATTGGAGCATTCTTGAATTTTTGCATTTTAGCTTAGCTCTCATTCTACTAACATTATGGCATACTTTTTAGCTTATTTTCATTTATGCTTTAGCTTAGTTCTCTTTGTTAGCTTGCATTTGCATTGCATTTTATTCTAGATTCTTGGATATTGGCACTCTTGCCTCTACTCTTTGAATCTTGCATTCTATGGTGCACCTTGCAAGGGTTGCATACTTTGGTTCATTTGAGAGCCACCATCTCATAGCCTTTGCATGTCATAGATAGAGAGCTATAAGCCAGATCTTGAGACTCCCTCTTCCATGGGTTCTCTCAAGAATAATGGTTTATAGAAGTGTGATACTTTTATGCACACACATACCTGTTGATTGCTTAGTTTGATGAGGTGTGATCCCTTCTCCACTTGATGTGCTACAATCCTCCTTTCTCTTCCATGTCTTGTTCATCTCATCTCTTACATTTTCAATGTTTACATTGGCTTTGCCTTTGTCAAACTCACAACTAGGTTCCTTTGACCTTGTTGGACAATATTGACTGATGTGACCAATCTTCAAACAACTAAAACATGTGGTTGGACTCAACCATCTTTTGTAGTCACTCCTGAAGTGTGTCCTAATACATTTTTTAGGAACATGTCCATACTCTTGATAGTAGTGACAACTATACCTTGTGTTATAATCTCAATTATAAGAGTTTCCATTGTACTTTACCTTTGTTTGCTTGTTTTATGTCCACATGGGTTTAGATCTACACTCAAAAAATCTATGTCCATACTTTTGATAGTTATAAAAATATCCTTCAAATCTTTTATTATGCATGGTCTTGGTTCTGCATTCATGTGCTTGATGACCTTGTTTGTTGCACTTATAGTAGTGACCCATGTTTTTCTGCTTAACATTCTAATTTACAGTCTTGCTCCTACAAACCTTAGTAGTATGTCCTATCTTACCACAATTATGGAAAGTAGATTTTGAGTTCTTCCCTTTGTTAATTCTTTATTCAAAACTTTTGGATGATTCTCCTTCTTTAGTACTTGTTTATCCCAGTCCAGATGTATCATTGTTAGATCTAGGGGATCTCATCAATTGTTCAAAATATTCGATAGCTTTATTTGGCTTATTGAAACTTTCAGAAAACTCCTTTTCCCTTTTTAGGTCATTTCTCAACTATTCATTTTGCAACTTTAGTGTTGTTATCTCAATGTCCTTGGCATTCAGTTCATGGTTTGCATTCATCATCTGACTCAAAGTTTCTAATTGCATGTTAGCAATCTTGGTTACCTCTAATGGTTTCTCTTCAAGTTTGTTGGTCAAAACTCTTTTTTCATCTTCAATTATGGCTTTGTCTCCATAGCTTTCTTCTTCTATTCGATCACCTTACATAGTAATATGGCTTGAGATTCTTGTTCTCTATTAAGGTTTCTGATCTCTTCAACTAGGGTTCTGTTCTTTTCGATTAAATTTGTAATTGTTGCATCAAATTCATTGGATTTTCCTTTTGAAAATAGCTTAGTAGTGTCCATCTCTTTGTATTATGTGTCATTCTCCTCAAGAGAAATTTCCTTCCTTCTCTTCAATAATTTCTTTAGATCATCTCTTACTTCATTCAACTGATGTAGAATGAGTTTTGTTTCAATTCCCTAGCTCTTAATGATTTTTTTCGACTTGTAAACTTCCATTTCCAAGATCTTTCCTCAAAGCTAAAAAGCTCCTCTTTTAAAGAATTGTGCTCTAATACCAATTGTTGGAATTTACAATAGGAAAGGTAAACTTCTGGGGGCGGGTGGTGAATCAGTGCTTTAAACTTTGACCCACAAAATATTCACCACATCCATCTCATACATTCAAAAAAAAAACTAAAATACCATGTAAAACATATACATCTAAAGCATATAAATAAGTAAGAATTCACACATATATGACACCAGATATGATTACCTAGAAACCCTCCAATGAGAAGGTAAAAATGGGGTGGGGATGACACCCACAAATCTTCACTACTATAGTATTAAAGTGTATCCAATGAAGGTTACAAGCTTTGATCATGAAACATGATCTACCCTATGAAAGGTCTACCCTATTAAAGACTTGCAAAGATTGTTATGTCTTTCATTGTTAAAGGATCTCAACACCTTGTTAGAAGTGTGCTTGGTAAGAGGACTTTGATTCACAATTAAGCAAGCACCTTGCTAGAGGATTTCAATATAGCATGTTAGGACTACTCTATTAAGAGATTTAACTGATTCACCTGTTAGAATGTCTTAGCAATGATCTTGTAGTTAGCACTCTGGTGCTTCATGACAGATCATCTCTATTCTACTGTGTACTTGATCCTTCTTGATCAGATGTCTCTCTTCTATTCACTGCTTCCTTCCTCTATTCTCCTCTAACTGATTCTGTAATTTAGATTATAATGCCTTAATCACCATGAATTTCCTAGTTTACACATGCAAAACTCTCCTTGATCATTCATTCATTCCCTTTTCATGCTTAAAAAGTTAGGGTTTGTCTTCCTTATGAAGACCTAGGTGACTTAGGGTTAGATATGAATCAATGACTATGATTTCCCCCATATTGCTTCTTAAACCTTCCCTTTACCTGATTGGATACATGTAGTGCATAGGGGTTCCAAATTAAGATTTTTCCTTATCACTAAAATATCATAATTCAATCTCTAAGTCGCTTCAAAAATAGTTTATATAGTAGTTTGTGCCAATACAAACAACTATGCCAAAACTGTGTTACTCGACAACTAAAGTCCTTGGTGCTTGATAGATGCTAACTTCAATACTATCACTTGGCATCTGAATGACTCAACATGCACCACTTGCTCGACTCCTGAATCACTTGGCACATACTTTTTGCTCGGTACTTGAGTGACTTAGCACATGGGTGACTCGACACTCATTGTTTACTCGACATGCTCTAACTTATATGTTATGCTCGACATATGTTACTTGTTCAACATGAACTAAGTAAATGACTTATGTGTATAGAAACTCACTAGTCAAAACCATTTTGAGATCAACACCTTTTACATATATTTTCAATTCATGACACACACACACACACACAAACTGAAATCCTCTTTTAGAAGTTTATGTTACAACAACACTAGATTATTCAAAGATAAGTGCAACATATATGCTCCAAAAATTGAGAATTAATCATCAACAACTACTTAGTAAGGACCGACATAGAACCATCCATAAATACAAGCAATGCCTCAAAAATATTTTATGACCCAACAACTTGGACCCATAAATGGCTAGGGAGCTAGACAATCCTACTACATAAAATGTTCCTACCTGAGTATTCCAACAATATATGTCTAGTCATAATAATCCAATTATCTTGATTAATGTGAATTCTCAAACCCTCACAAAACATTAATTTATTTTTTACCACTTAATCTAAAAATCACAAGTAGAGCCAACCTCCATAGGGCCCTAGTCTCTAACACATAAGATCCTCTAGTAGTTACTTTTGGGCCCTAGCACCTATGGTGAGAAACTCACCTAGGTATTATGCCATATTCACATAGAAAAATCATAAAATATTTTAGGGCACACATTCCCAGGGTCCCATACCCCTAGTCTCAAAATCCTAACTCAACATCTAATACACTTACACATAAAATAATGAGATTACAATAGGAAGTACAACATGATTTCAAATAAGCCACAAAATCAAGAAGCCTTTGGTGACCAATAGCCACAAGGGATGCATGACTCATACAAAAATTTAAAACATCCAACATAAGGTTTAAGAGATATTCCTTGATCCCATGACCCTAAGGAAGACCCTAACTCTAAATCAATGTACTTACACATAAACCATAACATGCATACAACATGATTAACACCAAGCCACGTGAATAAAAAAACCTTTAATGAAAAAATGTAAAGGAATCACAAAAACTTAATCAATGGGTGTAAGTCCACACAATTAAAAAAACTTATAAATATATCAAATATTAATCTAACAATGTCATGTTATTAATTAACAATGTTATTTATTTGACATTAGCACACAACACATAATAGTAATTAAATATTATTTAAAAATTGTGTAATATTAACTTTACTTTCACTAAATATGGTAGAATTTAATTTAGAAAGGAGTATTAAATATGAGTGGGAAAATAAAATAATAAAAAAATATATTTCCTACATTTACTCCTACTTCTTCTCTATTAATTACTCTTTCTTCTAAGTTATTTTGGGAAGGGAGTGGAATTCAAGACCTATTACTTATGAGTGGCCTTAAGTTACCAATGAGGTAAGTCAATTAATTGAGAAACTTTCCCAATTATTATGTAGTTAATTAAATAATAATTACAAATATGAAATAAAAAAATCAAAATTTATAATTTAATTATTTCATGAAGGTTGAACTTTCATGTACAATAACAGTACAATATCATGCATTTTCTTGCATCAAATTCTTAATCCATCATTCTATTTCTTATTGAAAAATATGGTGGAATCATCATTTTGGCTTTTGAATCTCTCAAATCCTATAAGAATTGAGAAATTTATACCATTTTTGGTGCACTCTGTCCAAATGGATGTTCCCAAAATTAGTAGTCTGAAAGAAATTATGGTTGAGGAGTCAAATGGACTCATAAGACCATGAGATGTTGGAAGTTTAATTAGGAAACTAAGATACTGAGGGTGGCGGGGGGTGAATCAGGATCTACAAAACTTTTACCCTTCAAAATAACTTTACTACACTCACGATATTGACTTTCCCATATCTAGTTTATGCATAACATAACTTGTAAAATCAAATGTTGTAATAAATAGATATAACTATCAATCACACTCATGAAATGTAAACACATAAAAAATAAAATTGATTACCTAGAAACCATCCAAGGTGAAGGTAAAACTAGGGTGGGGATGACACCCACAAATATTCACTACTACAATAACAAAGTTAACTTGTTAGGGTTTTAATTTTGATCACTTTTGATGATCTATCCTATGAGGGGTCTTCCTGCTAAAGGCATTTAAGACTATAAGGTCTTACCCTATTAAAGGATTTTGCACTTACAATGAAGTAAGGACTCTGTTAGGATATTTATAAAGATCTGTTAAAACCACTCTATTAAAAGATTCTCCCTAATTCAATCTATTAGAATTGTCTTAGTACTTGATCCTTCAGTCTGCACTATAATTGCTGATTACATATCTCCTTCCAATCTCTCATTTGATCTCCAATTTGATATGTCTTTAAATAGTCCTTCACTTCTTCATAAGGTCACAATACTTTGTTCTTCTTAACTCTCTCATGCATGTATAATCCAAAACTTAATTCATTTGCTTCCTTCACACAATTCACAATACCTTTTATGATAACTCTCTTCACTTGTGTATAAAATAGGTTTGGATCTTCCTATTTAATGACTTTTGTGGAGTCTTCCAAACACTTTCATTTTTTCCTCTTCATTTGATTGGTTGTTCATTCCTCATAGGGATCTACGATCCACGTAAAAAATGAGTAACAACCTCTATAACAAACTCTACAATCATTAAATGTTGTTTCCATGTCAACTTGAAATGATTTACCAAAAAGTCTATAACATTTTAGACTTTTATGTTCTCTCTATGTTACTCAAAACTCACTATTTTAGATTCTCGATCATAATTGTTATCTCTATTGTTGCTTGACCTTAACTGTGCTTGACTCTCTCTATAAAAACTCAGCATCAATGTGCTTTGTCTGCTTGACATTCACTAGGCTTGGCTTGTATTGAAAATACTCAGTGACCAAAGACTTTCTCGGCTTCTATAGATTTTGGCATATATATGATTATTTACAAGTCTTTACATGACCCATCCTATATAGAGTAGCTTAGTTACACTGATGACCATCTAACTTTGCCTTATATATAACCAAGTCTTTGAAACTAATAGATAACAAGACTTAGAGCTATGAAAATGAGATTATAGGAGATGGTAGGTATTTAAAATATCTACAACTTTTATTTTTTCCATAAAAAAATTGTTTTGATGTTTAGAGGGTCTACCAAATAGATTTCGAGAAAATGTCATAGAAGACTGAATTTAGGACAACCCTGAAACCTCCATATTCAATTCACAAAAAGCAAAAGTTAAATGAGACAAAATTTCATTAAACCATATGTGGTGTAAAGAGATTGATTCAACTAAAATGTTTCATCATAGAATGGATAGAGAAGTTTCAAACACATAAAGATCATTCAAGAAAAATTCAATACATATCATTTGAAATCTTTCAAAAATAATTCAAACATACACATATATTATTTTAGATTTATTTCTCTTCTTATAAATGTTTCAAGGTGAAGGTTTGAAAGAATCCTACTTGAAGGGTCTTCTTCTATTTGCCAAAGTGATCCCAATACTTCCCAAGGCCCTATCGAATCATCCTCCTACAACTCTTATCTACCTTTCCAAAGTCTCCTAGCCAAAAGATCATCAATAGTTTTTCCTCCTATTAAAACCTTAGGAAAACTCCATATTTTTAGAGCACATGAAGCTTTGTAAATGGTTACAATTTTTTGCAACCGCTTCCCAAAGGTTTGATTAATTAAATCAAATATTTAATTATTTGTTTTATTTTATAAAAAATTTCTAACTTAAATATTATATTACCAATACATATATCCAAAGGAATATACTTGGAATAGTAGTTAAGATTCTCCTCTTTTCTCTCAAGGTCAAGGGTTCAACTCTCATGTATAATCACCTAAAAATGGTCACTTAGAGTATTAGTCCACTTCTTAGCATTTTGGCCAAATTATTTAATCATTTTCCTAGACCGAATCTCTAAAATCAATTTATTTTATTTTAACCTATATCCTAAGTCCATATTTGATTAAAAGAACATGTCCCCTTTTAATTAAATAAAATACCCCATTCTTCCAACCCACTCTAATGTGCACACATAAAGTCTTTTCCCTATTTACAAATTAAAAGGAAAGACTTTGTCTCACATGAAAAGTCAACTCATTTCTATTGTTAGAAATTATCTTGCACATGGATCATGCCAAAAGTCAATTCCCACCCTTGATCACTCATTTCTTGATCTTGATCTCAACTATCCGTACATCTTTTAAAGGGAGAACTCTCTCCTTCTCTCAGGATCCCGATTTTGAGCATTGTTATGCTAGAGGTTTACTTACAAGTTTCTTTGGAGCATTTTGTGGAGAAATTATATCTTGTTGTCTCATTCTTGCATCCTCATTATAGCTTAGCCTCATTTTCATTGATCTACTTTCTTTACTGTAGCACAATACACCTAGTTTACTTAGGATGGCTTGGTAATACTTTCATGTTGTTAGTATAGTTGCATTGTGCATCTCATTCTAGCATAGTTTCATCTTTGCATTGCATACTTGAGAATTATTTGACACTGGCACTCTTGTTCTTGTCTAAAGATTCTCTCATTTCATGGTTTACTAGCAAGGGTCACATCTCTAAGGGTCAGCTATGAGATCTCTTTATGCTTGTTTGTATGCCTTTTCACTCCATGGCTATGGATCTCTAAGCCACAATTCAAGCTTTCCAACTCATGAAATAGCTTGGATATAATGGTTTAGAGAAGTGCACTTAAAGTAAATTTTTGGTGCCCATCATGGGGTAGAACACTTCCATTCTACCTCTCTAGCTGCATTTAGTTGTGCATTTTTGCTTGCTATTTCTGTACTATTTTCTCTCTGTAGAAAAAATTATCGTGCGATACTTTATCAGTATCGTACAAAATTTTCCAATACTAAAGTGTGATACTTTACCAGTTAAAGTATTGCATGACCATTCAAGAACTGTCACCCCAATATTGTAAAGTCTATCACACATGTGTTGTGAAGAGTATCGCATAGAGGAAAAATATCGCCTCTATATACTGAAAAATATCATATGATAATTTGTTAGCAAAAAATATCACCCTGTCTCAAATTGATTGGTGTTATCAATTTTTGCTTCTTTAGCATTCTATCTTTGGATTTCTTAGGTTTATTCACTATCTAACAAAAATCTTTTGTAGGTTTTATCTCATTTTTGGACTGACCCTTTAATAGACTGACATATTTGTTTTGTAGAGTTCCTCAAAAATTTCTTGTAAATTTCTATAAAAGAATGCATATTGAAGATTTTATGCTAAAAGGATACTAACTCTTGTTTGTAGGGCTACCTAAAAGGAAAGAAAAAAAACAACAACCAAATGTGCTTGCCTTTCCTTCATCTTTTGTGTAGAAATATACTAGTTTTTCATTTTCCATAGGCATGTAAAACTTGTGAGTAGGGTCTTTTGGTGGTAGGAAAGTATGCTCTTCACCCTTGAGGTGAATCAAAAATTTTGACCCATCCTTAAATCTCAAAAGTGAGTGGTATACTCCACTTTTTAGTAGTTTTAATTAAATTTCTTGGTGTGTTTGGGGGAAGTGACTAGAATAGGAGAGTATGCTCTTCATCCTTTGGGTGAATAATAAATCTTGACCTCCAAGAGTGGATCCATTTTGTTAATCTCACTAGTGAGATCTTACCTTTAAGGGGTATGCTATTGGTGGAAAGATACCAATAGGAATCACCCAAAGTGGGAACAAGAAAAACCCAACTAATTTGATCCACTATAATCACAAACCCCTTGAAAAAGGCCAAAGCCTTAGGGGATGTAACACTTGTCTTCATCTAGTGGAAGTACTTGTGGGATTATGATCATAAGAAATCACTAGGTGAGAATGTTTAAGGTACTCTTGTGGCCATGAGGTCCATTACCTACCACAAGGTAGGGTGTCCTATTCATAGGCGCAAGAGGAGTGTTCCAAACGACACCCTTTCTAAACACCATAGGGTTATAAGCTACCTTATTTATCCACTCAACATATTGGTGCAAGGACCGATCCTAGTGGACTACTCAGATCACCCCAAGATTTTACACTCACCATTTATGTCCCCTTGGTTGTGCCAATGACACCTTCATGACAAAGCCAATATCTATTGTGGGTAACCACCTTGTGTGAGCCAATGAGGCATTTAGCATAGGCCAAGGTGTTGAGTAATAAACCATGACCTTAGGTAGTTCTTCTTGGAATGTGTCTTTGAATGTGAAAAGACTTGTGTAAAAGTTCTCGAATATCAAACATGGTGGTAACATTCATAGGATTTTTCTTTTGATATCCCAATTGCTTGTGTTGGCAAGGTTTCTTTTACCCTTGTCAAACTATTTGAGACATGTTCATTTCCATTACTATTTTCAAACCATGGCATTTTTTGATACAAACTTGAAGTTCTGTATTGTAAACTGCATTCTAGTCCGAGACATTTAAGAATTCAAACTAAACATAGGTCTTTTAAGCTTTAAGTTTCATTTTACAAAATTCACTAGCCCTTTATCACATGGTCTCTTGAGAAATATCATGTGATCATTGGCACCTGAGAAAGTATGCATGACAATTGAAAACTATATCACACTCTGCTTATTAGGTCTATCTCACTGCTTTATGAAAACTATCGCATGAACCAAAAGTATCGCTCAACTATAGAATGGTTTATAATATGATAATTATTGTTGATTTTATATCACCTAGCTTACTAAGAAGTATCACCCAACCTTTTTTTCTTGTATAATTGAGTTATAATTGCATCATATCTAATTTAGGGGTGTTTTCGCTGCATTCTATCTGAGTCTAGTTTAAAATCTTCATGTTTGTAGTTGTTCAAGTTGAAAGGATGGATCTAGTTTTCCAAATGTGAGATAAAACATCACTAATGATCACTTGTCAAAATATTATTACCTCACTATTCTAGCTACTTTCTATCGAGCTTCTTGTTCAACTTCTTCGCTTGAGTCATTAGTGCTGTAAGTTCTTGAGCACTCTTGACAAGCCACTCACTTATTTTATCTTTGACAAGTGATCGGTCTTAGCCATATAAACTCTAAATCCAAATTTTTTTAATCTCATCTCATTAGATGAAGACATATCCTTACATTTTGGATGTGACTAGGATTTAAGTTGGTCAAGGAAGTAATCCTTCATTCACCTTTAAACAATTGACAACTCCAATTAGGCATCCTCATAGACAATCTTGTGAGGAAGAACCTGTCTATGATAAGCCAAAAGAGGCTAACACTTACCAAAATCCACTCTATATTATTTGAGAACCCTTTCAATACTTCCTTTTATACTCCTTGGGCCGAAGACATTGTTTCACTCACCATGCATCCTGAAGAGAGGAATTGCTACCTAGAGAAACTCTGTTCACAAAAAGAAGAACAAGCATGCCTAGAAAAGAAAAGTTTGCAAGAGAATATACACATGATCACTAGGGAGAGATCTTATCATAAAGACAATATTAATGCTCATACACATAATGCTGAGAATAGACATGCACATGGTTACTGTAGCAATCCTTTTGAGAGTCACCCTATTGGTGGAAATAACACACCACCTAGATCTCCAAGAATACACACATAAGCATGTCCATTACTACCTAGACATTTACAATCACATCATGAAAGTGAAGTAAATGATAAAATCACTAGTGAAGATCTTATGCACTTTCAACAAGATAAGGTTGCCTAAAGGCTAATGCTAAAAGCCTTAGAAAAAAATGATGACCAATATTTCCAATACATGACTTCTAGGGGATGGAAAATCCTCCATGATTTTGATGTGCAAAGAATCATCCAAAAGAGAGAACCCACTGAGGCCAAAATTTTGAGGGAAGAGATGCAAGAACTCAAGAACCAACTTTCTCAATTATAAGCATCCAAAGAACAACCTCAGACTTCTTTTGCAGTATCTATATGTTCTCTTCCATTTGATAGAATTTTCTACATGGTCCCATCTCCTAGGGATATAGAGGTTCCAAATATGATAGAAATGATGATTCCCATGATCATGTACAACAATTCTATGCTCTTAGCATAGATTTTATGAATGAAGACACTTATCTCATGAGGTTGTTTCCTAGGAGCCTGAGGGCCAAGCTATAGAATGGTTCAAAAAGTTGTCCCCCCCCCCTCAAGTCATTTGATGATCTTGTAGAATGATTTATTCAACAATATTCTTACAATATTCAACACCCTCTCACTATGTTATACTTGTGCAAAATCAAACAAAAACAAGGTGGGCCCTTTGCTACATACCTCCAATGTTGGAGATCCTTACACTCAAGGTACCCTCGACAGATTCTTGAAACTGAGAAAATTGACATCTTTATCAACACACTCATACCAGAACTATACTATGACCTTAGAAAATAATTATTCACATTCTTCAATGACATGATTAAGAGTGCTTACCATATTGAGGATGTTGCCATTAAGAAGGATGACATTGAGCTAAATAAATACAAGAATGGAAATGACAATGGCAAGGACAAAAATAAATCTTGGAACAAGAAAAAATATGTTTTCAATGATGGAGTCATAGATGCCCCTAAGAAAAAAGATCCACCCTTCCACTTGTCTAATGCTATTATGCTACAAAACAACAAGAGACTTCAAAGTCTCAATCTTTTGACAAAAACAAGAAGTCCTCTAAACCAAAATGTGTTTACAAACTGATGGTGGAATCATATGAGGTAGTCCTAAAGACCTTTCTAGCTAACAAGATTATCACACTACCTAATAAATCTCAACCCTATGACCCACCCATCAAGCCTACTTGGTGGAGAGATGATTACTTTTGTAGCTTTTATAGGAGTAAGGGACACAACACTAAAAAATATTTCAAGCTTAAGGACATCATCTAAGACCTCATTGATAGAGGCAAGGTTGTTACAAATGGCTTAGCTAAGAATTCTGATCACAAAGCCTTTAAGAAACCATTACCCAAGTACAAAAAAGGGGAGTCATCTCATGCTAACAAGAAGAATCATGATGCTAAGATCAACTTTTCAACATCATTAAAATCTCATCTAATCAACTCCAAACCATTTCAACATCATTAGAATCCTTTCTAATCAACCCAAAATCATCCCAAATTGACTCAAAACCATTCTAAATCAACCCTAATCAACCTAAAACATGTAAATATCTTGAATTAATCATCATATGTCCAACCCTAGGAATTGCATGTCCCTTAGTGCCTTGGAAATCTATCAAACTTATGAAATCTGACCTTAGCAGTGTCATGTTCCTCATTGCTAGGTCAAACTATCATTTTCATCATCCGATCATTAACATTGTTGAATCCCTCAATTCTAGATCATGGTATTACTCGATCCATTTAATAATATTTAACAATTTCCTTCGATGTTATTATGATCAACCTTATCAACCAATTTCAATCTTGTGGCATTTACAATGTTCATCAAATGTCACATGTTCTTAATCCATGTCATGTTTCCTTGGCATGCTACCAATCCTAATCACTCAACCAATTTGATCATGACTTTGATCTACCCACAACATCCTAGTTGATCTACATAATCATCGCATCTCATCAAAAGGATAATCCTACATTTATCTAATCAAATTGACCAATCATTTACTAATTTAACTTATAATATTAGATAACCTATAATCTATTCCCTTGTCATTTCAATTATGTTCATCCTACATTACTAATTATTCTTACTAACCAACATTATAAATTAATTAATATTTATTAATTAATTGATTCATCTTTGCAAACTATGGGAATTCTCAATTTCCTAAGTCCTTTTTTCTACTCCTAATTTCTATTTTACTAATTTCCATTTGTGTGGAATTATGAAATTTTAATTCAAATATTCCACCTAGTCTTGATACATGGACATCATATGTCATAGATCGTCTCTTTACACTTGGCTAATGTGTTCCATATTTGACATATATTATTCCTTACACATGACTATAATAAGCCAACTTCATCATAGATTCTTGTCTACAAGTAGTTTTGAGGTGTCATATGCACATCATAGATTCTCCTCCACTTTTAGCCATGTTGACTTTTATGTGTCATAGAATCCTACATTTGGCATATTGCATCATGTTTGTCATAGATATTATAAGGAATATCATGCCAAGTTGCACATTCAAAGTGACAAGTGTCCATCCTCTCATTCAAGTCTCACCCCTTGCATTTTGGCTATAAATTGAGCCATCTTGCTCTCATTTTTAATCCTTAGAACCCATTAGGCTTGAACCATGATTCTAGTATTCTCAATAGCATCATCATATAATTATCATTTGATTTCAATTATGTGCACTATAGGCAATTGGAGCTACATCAAAATGAAGAAGAAAGAAGGATATGAGAACTACAATTGAAGAGGGGGTTTTACTTATGTTGATTCTCTTTATTTTGATTAGTTTTCATGGTAGATTAGAAGGGTCTAGTGTATTTTTATTGAGTTTTTATGATTTCTCATAGTATGCTAGGTTATAACCTATTTTGTAGTCCTACAATAACTATCTTTCTAGATTCAAATCCGTGTTTTGGCTTGACCTCTAGATCCTTACTGATCAGATGTTCTTTGTAGCTTATCTTCCACACTTTCTTGCTCTGCCTTTTTCTCACATATACATCTTATTTCATATTCCACTTGTATATATTTATCCTCACAACTTTACCTTTCTTATATATCATAAGCTAGGAGTAACTTAGCTTGAATACCCTTCCAAATAATCAATAAACATCCAAATAGTTGACCTCAATCAATTAATTATTAAACAATTGCATTCTTCTATCATTCAACCAATACTAGGATTGAACACTCGGTAAATACTATTGTAATCACCCAAAAATGGTCATCTGGACTATAAGCCCCCTTTCTAGCATTTTTCCATAATTTATCTAATGGTTATTTTTGATCAAATCCTCAAATATCTATTTATCCGATTATAACTATGGTATGACCACTTTATCCCATGTTCATATTTAATTAAAAAAACATGTCCCCCTTTTAATAAAATAAAATTCCCCACTCATCTCCTATCCTAAGTGTGCACACATAAAGCATTATTCTTATTTTAGAAATAAAAGAAAAGGCATTTTTGTCTACACATGAATGCACAATTTTTTAGGTGGGAGGAATCTTCTATTTTAAAAATAACTTTAATTCTTCTCCACACATTTCAAACCCTCTCAAAAGTCAATTATTAATTGTGATTGGTTGAGATGCTTGTGCACATGGATCACTCCCACTTTCAAACTTCACCCTTGATTACATTCATCTTGCCTCTTAATCTCTACCATCTATTTTTATTTAAAAGGGAGGGCTCTCTCTGCATTCAAAAGATCCTAGTCTCTCATGCTATTATTATGTTGTAGGTTTTCTTGGTGATTTTCTAGACTTGGAGCATTCTTGCATTTTTTCATTTTAGCTTAGCTCTTATTCTACTTACATTATGGCATAATTTTTAGCTTAGTTCTCTTTGTTAGATTGCATTTCATTTAGAATAGTTTGCATTTACATTGCATTTTATTCTAGATTCTTGGATATTGGCACTCTTTCCTCTACTCTTTGAATCTCTCATTCTATGGTGCACCTTGCAAAGGTTGCATAGTTTGGTTCATTTGGGAGCCACCATCTTATAGCCTTTTCATGTCATAGATAGAGAGCTATAAGCTGGCTCTTGAGACTCCCTCTTCCATGGGTTCTCTCAAGAATAATGGTTTATAGAAGTGTGCCACTTTTATGCACACATTTTTGGCACCCACCGTGGGGCTTGAATTAAGTTTCTAGCTCCATTTGCTTTCATTTCTCATTTTTGATTTTTTATAGCAGCATATTGGATCTAATCAAGTGGTTTTGTAGAGTTCTCACTTTGGTTTTAAGGCTAACCCATATGCAGATTGGTTTGAAGGCCAAAACCCTAGTTTTGAAAGATTTGATCATATCTCCTAAACCACTTGGAGTTTGGTTCTAATTTTTTTTTTCAAGTTGACTGTGTGTCCAAGATGTCTTAGTCTAATTTTTAGATCATTTTGACTTGATTTTCTTTAGTTATGTTTTTTTATTTATTTTTCATAAAAAGTCATTTCTAGTTGCAACTCAGTGACTTTTTTGGAAAAATTACATTTTCAAAAATTTTTTTGAATTATATATGGGGTACTTTCTTTGTGTTTTGAATTTTGAACTCATATTAGGCCTCAAAAACTCGATTTGATAAATCTAGTCTATTTTGAAAAAATGCGTCCCTAGGGCACAAATGGAGAGATTTTTTTGAATTTCTTGCATTTTTGGAAATCTCTCTAGTTTTTAGCAAGGGTCTCTTCTTTTCATTTTATTTTTGAATCCAAAATCATATCAACCAAATCCAATCTTGTTGACTAGGTCAAAATCAAAGAGTATAAAAGAGATGTTTTGTGATTGGATTGCACTTTCTTTGCATACACTTGGTTGGAAGATAACTTGAATCTTTGAGGCAACTAACCACTTTATGTTTTAGATCTTACTTGGTTGTTATGTCCTAACTTTGGTTTCTTTGCAGGGAGTTTCTTATTTTCATTGCTAAAAAGAATGCATGTCAAAGCTTCAAATGCACAAGGGCTACTAACACTTGTTTGTAGGGCTACCCAATGCATAAAAACCCAAATTGCTTGCTATTTTTATTTCATGTGTGACATCTACTAGTTGTTCTTTTTTTTAGGCACATTAGACTTGTGATTGAGGTTCTTTGGTGATAGAAGAGTATGCTCTTCACCTTTGTGGTGAATCAAAAATCTTGACCCACCTTTGGATTTCGAAAGCAAGCGGATAATTGAATCTTCTTGGTGTGTTTGGGGGAAGCAATCAAGCTAGGAGAGTATTATAGTGGCTCCCCCTTGGTCGTGATTCTGTTATCATTGCCAAACTCTTCTTGGTGTATTTTTTTTTCTATTAATTAAGTTTAATTAAAAGATTTAATTTAATAGAAAATTAAAAGGATATTTTAATATTGGTATTTATTTAATTAATTGGAAAATTAATTAAATAAAAGAGAATTAAATAAAAAGAATCTATTTGAAAATGAAAGTTATAAGTCTAAGGTTGGAACGAGATGATATTTATTTAATTTAATAATAATTTATTTAGAGTTCATTTTTAAATAAATGACTAAATAATATTATTAAGTTAATAAATATTTAATCAATTAAGTTTCAAAAAAATAATAATTTAAAAGTGAAAATTAATGTAAAAATAGTCAAGTGAATATTAAATAAATTAATGAGCATTATTTTAATATTCATTCACATAGGAGTATGCGAACTCTCATGAGTTGTCATGTTGATAACATAGGAGTTTGCACTCTAATTATGCACGTGTTGTCTACACTTAGGAGTTAGCGCATTGTTTGAGCACATGGTGTCTACAACATTCTAGACACCTCATCATGTTCATCTTTTTATCATGGAAGTTATGTGCTTAGTTGTCATGCTAATCTCCTAGTTCCTTCTAGACACATTCTAGATGCATCTTAGAGGCCTTTATATAGAGGCTCTCCTAATGTGTTTGGTCAAGCTTACATGCATTCAAGAAGCTTATATGCTTCTACAAGCACTTCTAGTCACTTGGGGGTTTCGGTTGGTTGATTCTTGGAGGAATTGCAAATGTTGAAGGAGGGGATTTACCTATGGACTCCGGAGGTGAAGTGAATTAGCATCAGAGTCCAGCTAAGTACTCATGATCATCTTGCATATTTTGTTACTCTCTCTCTTGACTTCATTATGTCTACTATACTGTGAATATATATGCTTGTTGATTCTATTTGCTTGCGAAGAAAACCAATGCAATATTTTAGAGAAAACCCTAGTTCTCGTTATGAAAGAAAATTAGTTCTAGCTTGGATTTGGGTTCGAATTAAAATGGAATTGAATATTTAATTTGGCAAGGGGTCTAAAATAAAAAATGGGATAGCCCTTTTAATTAGCTTTGTGAAGGATAGGAAACTGGAATTGAATGACCCCTGAAATTGGATGGTTAACATTTATATAATTTTCCTTATTATAAGTCTGTTTGTATACATTTAATTGGAAAAATGCACATTCTTATAGGAGAGAAATTTGTTATAGTAAACTTGATATCAAACAAGTTTTATATCAGATATGAAGAAAACCAAATTATGAAATTTAAACTTAACTTATTTGTCCCCACGCATGATCTTCAAAACACTGGCAGATTTTCTTGTCAGGGTACTTACGGGTTGCAAGGTACTTATGGTACCGCCACACGACTATTCTGAATAGTCTCAGTGGCATATGAAAAGCTAGGCGAGTTCTTTTTGTAAATATAAACATACCTCATCTTTGCTATCACTCAGTTTGTGACTGTACCCACATGGGCTTGTAGCCGTAGTGTACCACGATGGTACCTTTGCATAGTGGCCGCACGACCTCTTTGCAGCGTCAAAAATTTATATCGTAGGCATTTTTTATATACACCAGCGATACATTATAATCGCTTTAAAAACTTCAATTATGCCTTTGTTTTTATATTGATTTTATTGAATTTAATTAAAGTAATACTATATTGTATAGTTTCAGCTGCCGACAACACCTTGTAATCACACAAGGGTTTGTTATCAGCAGATAATAATGTATTTGCTATTGTTTACAACCATCATGACTATCGACTATTTGTCCTTTTGTGACTGTCCATTGTGACAATTCACTTCCTTATCCTCTATATATATATATATATACATATGATAGTCTTGT
Source organism: Cupressus sempervirens (assembly GCA_028749045.1). Taxonomy (NCBI): domain Eukaryota; kingdom Viridiplantae; phylum Streptophyta; class Pinopsida; order Cupressales; family Cupressaceae; genus Cupressus; species Cupressus sempervirens. The sequence goes on from CM053787.1 coordinate 493,554,581, forward strand.
GAAAAAATCAAACTATTGCAATCACTGATTATTAATCTCCTATCACAAATGATTATTAAACTGGTGAAAATAAATTCCCAGCTAATATCGAAAAATAACACAACTGCAACTTCACTTAAAATACGGAAAGAAATGCGCAACATAATCAACACAAAATTTTCGGACAAATTGTCCCTGGAAAAACCCCTAAGGGAAAACCAGTTCTACAGATGAGAAATTATATTAAACTTTAGCAAATCAAGAGATACAAAATTCCTTGCCTCACACTGGCAGAACTCTGACAATCTCCTAATTTCTCCCGCTGATATTTCTCACTGCTATCCCTGCGCTAACACTGCGCCCTTGCTAACACTGCAAGACTGTTTGCTAACACTGCAAACAGCTTCACCAAAGCTTCTTCATCCTGCGCTTCTTCCTTCTTGTGCCCTTGCTAACACTGCAAGACTATTTGCTAACACTGCAAACTGCTTCACGAAAGCTTCTCCCTTGCTAACACTGCAAGACTGTTTGCTAACACTGCAAACTGCTTCTCCAAAAGCTTCCTGCCTTCTGTGCCCTTGCTAACACTGCAAGACTGTTTGCTAACACTGCAAACAGCTTCACCAAAGCATCACCGCCTTACTCTCCAAATGCCCCCTAGACCCCTTTTTATACTACTCTCATTGGTAAACCAACGACTGAGATTAAATCAAACCAACGGCTGAGATTAAGACAACTCAACAGCCAATAATAGAATTGGTTGCAAAGTGTCCAAAAGGAATCACTAAAATTAGTAAATAATAACCATTTACTAATTTTTGGCAAGTGGACAAACAGCTGTCCAAACCACCCATAAATAAAACCGCTATTCATAGATAAGGACGAACAGCTGTCCAAGCTACCCATAAATAGTGCTGCTATTTTCGGGTCAGAAATAACAGCTGTCCAACTAACAATAATTAACACTCCCTCTTAGCGAGGAAGCTATTCTGCATGACACCCATCTTATCTCTGAAGAAGATAAATTTGGCCTTTCCCAAAGCCTTCGTCAGAATGTCTGCTACCTGCTCATCTGTAGGTATGTATTGTAGTCGAACAACTCCCCTTTGTACACAATCTCTGATGAAGTGATATTTGATATCTATATGTTTAGACCTATCATGAAACATTGGATTTTCAGACAACTTGATGCAACTCTGATTGTCACAATGTATCATAATAGTCTCAACCTTCTGACCAAACAAGGCTACTAACAACTTTCGAAGCCATATAGCTTCACATGTCGCCATGCTAGCTGCTATGTATTCTGCTTCTGCTGAACTTAGAGCCACAGACTTCTGCTTCCTGCTGAACCAAGATACAACTCCTGATCCCAAGCTGAAACAACACCCTGAAGTGCTCCTTTTGTCTGTTGTACTTCCTGCTCAATCTGCGTCAGTATAGCCTATCAACCTGATACCTTCACCTTGAACATATCTGATCCCATACTCGACTATACCACACAAGTAACATAGCACATGCTTAGCCGCTATCCAATGCATTCTCTTTGGTTCAACCATGAACTGACTAAGAGAGTTTACTAAAAATGCTATATCTGGTCTAGTGTTGACCAAATACATAAGCGAACCAATCAACTGTCTATATAAAGTGGGATCTACATCTTTCTCCTTAGATGTATCTACCTTCCTCCAATTCGTGATCATGGGTGTAGACATGGCTTTGCAATCCTCCATCCCAAATTTCTTCAAGATTTCAATGCAATATTTCCCTTGACCAAGGAAAATCTCCCCATCTGTCTGCCACACTTCCATGCCTAGAAAGTAGTGCATAAGTCCTAAATCCTTCATCTCGAACTCTTCTGCAAGGTTCCTCTTGCAATCCACTATGAGCCCTAGTGAACCTGTAAGAAATAGGTCGTCCACATAAAGAACAAGAATGAGAATCTCACCCCTAACCATCAAGTAGTAGAGGTTAGCATCTGCTTCACTCTTCACAAAGCCCATTTTCTGCAAGTATGTATCAATGCGCTCATACCACGCTCTAGGAGCCTGCTTGAGTCCGTACAATGCTTTCTTCAATCTGCACACGTGGGTCTCTTTGCTGTGTGCTACAAAGCCTTCTGGTTGTTCTATGTATACCTCCTCCTTCAACTCACCATTGAGGAATGTTGTCTTGACATCCATTTGATGGATCTGCCATCCCATCTGTGCTGCAAGTGAGATTATAGCTCGTATAGAAGTATACCTGGCAACTGGAGCAAATGTCTCCTCATAGTCTATTCCCTCCTTCTGAGAGAACCCCTTTGCCACAAACCTAGCCTTGTATTTCTCGATGCTACCATCTGCACCGTGCTTTATCTTATAGATCCAGCGTGATCCAACTACAGCCCTATCTGTTGGTCTAGGTACTACCTCCCACACATCATTCTGCATTATTGAAGAATATTCCTCAACCATAGCATCTCGCCATACCTGATGTTTTGCAACTTCTTGATAGCTAGAAGGCTCACTATCTACCAACTGACTAACTAATGCCACATAGTCATTGAACTTGGCTGGTTGTCTTCGCTGTCTAGTACTCTTCCTAGGAGCTCCCACAAACTCCTGAGTATCCCTTTGTGTATCTGGAACCATATGGTTCCTGCTGCCAACTGTAGAGGATGAAATGTCAACCTCTAAATCTTCCAAATGCATTTCCTGTTGCACCTGTTGCTCCATACTCTGTGAATCTTCACTAACTGAGTCTACACTCATACTGGTAACTGTACTTGAGCTTTGATGCCCTTGACTTGGTCTTGGAGCTTCTGTTGGCTGCTCACTCTGATCATCTGCTGGCAAATCTCTGGATCTCTTGAATGCCTTGTCCTCCAAGAACTTGACATCCCGTCTGACAATAACTCTTTTAGTCCCCAGAATGAAAATCCTGTATGCCTTTGAGGTCTCACTGTACCCAACAAAGTACCCCCTTTCTGCAGTCTGATCTAACTTTGTACGTGTATCTCCAGGAATATGACAATATGCCAAACTCCCGAATATCCTGAAGTGACTAACATCTGGCTTCTTCCCTGTGAAAGCCTCCTCTAGTGTCATCTTCCCTAACACCTTGTGTGGATTTCTATTCTGAATGTAGACTGCTGTATTACATGCCTCTGCCCATAAGTAATGGGGCATGTCCTGGTCATGTAGCATAGCTCTTGTTGCCTCCGATATAGAACGGTTCTTCCTCTCAGCAACTCCATTCTGCTGTGGATTGTAAGGAACAGTCCATTCTCTCTTGATTCCTTCTCTGGTGCAAAACTCCTGGAAGACATTTCCTTTGTACTCGCCTTCATTGTCTGACCGAAGAACCTTTATCTTCTTTCCTGTCGAGTTCTCCACAAGAGCCTTGAAATCTTGGAATCGACTGAAAACCTCATCTTTAGTCTTCAAGAAGTATATCCAGGTCTTTCTAGAGAAGTCATCAATAAAAGTAACATAGTACTCATATCCTCTGAGAGATTTCGTTGACATTGGTCCACAAACATCTGAATGTACTAGTTCAAGAACACCCTTAGATCTGGTGTCACTCCTTGGAAAAGATGCCTTCGCAAACTTCCCCAACACACATCCCTTACATACATCATCATGCTCTGTGCTCACCTCTGGAACACCTGTCACGGTCTCACGAAGCAATCTAAGTGCTCCATGATGAATATGGCCCAACCTCCTATGCCATAGCTCTCCAAGATCTCTAGGATTATTGTTGCTCATAAGTGCCTTAGGAGTATCAAACTGCAATCTATAAGGGCGACCACTCCTAACTCCAATAGTTATGGGTGATTTCCAATCCTTGTGCTTAATCAACACATGTGTCCCTCTAAAGAGTACATTATACCCCCTATCCTGAAGAACAGATACAGAAATCAAATTCATACCTAAGCTCGACACATATAACACATCATGAAGAGGAATTATCTTTCCATTCTCCCTCTGAAACTGAACAGTCCCTTTCCCAACAGGGTTGAGTTTGGACAAGTTTCCCATAGAAATCTGGATGTTGGTGTCCTCCTTGTAACTGGAGAAGTAATCTCTAACTCTTGTCATATGAAATGACACCCCACTATCTATATACCAAACACACTGTGAGGTTGAGCTAACCATACAAGCTATGAGTGCAAACTCATCTTCCATTCTGCTGGAGAGTTCTTCTACACTTGCTGAAGCTGCCACCTGCTTCTTACCCTTTTTCCTCTCTGGGAAATCACTGACATAGTGGCCAAACTCGTGACATCCAAAGCATTTAACCTTAGAAAGGTCCTTCTTCTTCTTTTCACTTTGTGAATTTGATCCTTTGCTAGATCCCTTCTTTGCTTTCCCTTTACCCACTAGGGCAACGTTCTCTTGTTCCACCTCATTTTTCTGACTCTTGTTGGCCCCATTGACAAGACTTAGTCTAAACTCCTCCTGAGTGAAATCAGTCCATAGTTGATCCCAACTCGGTAAAGTATCTCGTCCACTGACAACTTGAACAAAGACACTCCATTGTTTAGTAAACCCATTTAGGGCTATTCTCACTAGCTCATCATCACTAGGGCTATCTCCAACAGCTGCTAACTCATCCTTGACAAGTCTGAGCCTGGTGAGGTAACTTGTGACGTCTTCTCCCTGATTCATCTGGGTATTCTTTAGCTTCTCTCTGAGAATCAACTTCCTGTTAGTGGTAGCATTCTGGTACAGATTTAGAATGGCGTCCCACATCTTCTTTGCTGTATCTAGCTCCGAGATATGTGGAACAATATGATCCTTGACACCATCAAGGATAATCCTCCTCGCTTTGGCATCGTCCTTCCTATATGCTGCAAGCTGTGTTGCATCCGTTGGTACAGGTACACCACTGGTAGCATAATCCTTGATACCATTCTCTTCCAACAATAAAGAAATTCTGGCCTTCCAGACACCAAAATTTGAGGCACCATCCAATCTATCCTGATCTCTCAAACCAGCTAAAGCCATCTCAAGGGTTTAAAGCAATAATAAATCTAAAGAGATCAAAATTTCTTTCCTAGGGCAAAACTCTTCTACCCTTAACAATGCTCTGATACCATGTGAAAAAATCAAACTATTGCAGTCACTGATTATTAATCTCCTATCACAAATGATTATTAAACTGCTGAAAATAAATTCCCAGCTAATATCGAAAAATAACACAACTGCAACTTCACTTAAAATACGGAAAGAAATGCGCAACAGAATCAACACAAAATTTTCGGACAAATTGTCCCTGGAAAAACCCCTAAGGGAAAACCAGTTCTACAGATGAGAAATTATATTAAACTTCAGCAAATCAAGAGATACAAAATTCCTTGCCTCACACTGGCAGAACTCCGACAACCTCCTAATTTCTCCCACTGATATTTCTCACTGCTATCCCTACGCTAACACTGTGCCCTTGCTAACACTGCAAGACTGTTTGCTAACACTGCAAACAGCTTCACAAAAGCTTCTTCCTGTGCCCTTGCTAACACTGCAAGACTGTTTGCTAACACTGCAAACAGCTTCACCAAAGCTTCTTCATCCTGCGCTTCTTCCTTCTTGTGCCCTTGCTAACACTGCAAGACTGTTTGCTAACACTGCAAACTGCTTCACGAAAGCTTCTCCCTTGCTAACACTGCAAGACTATTTGCTAACACTGCAAACTGCTTCTCCAAAAGCTTCCTGCCTTCTGTGCCCTTGCTAACACTGCAAGACTGTTTGCTAACACTGCAAACAGCTTCACCAAAGCATCACCGCCTTACTCTCCAAATGCCCCCTAGACCCCTTTTTATACTACTCTCGTTGGTAAACCAACGATCGAGATTAAATCAAACAAACGGCTGAGATTAAGACAACTCAACAGCCAATAATAGAATTGGTTGCAAAGTGTCCAAAAGGAATCACTAAAATTAGTAAATAATAACCATTTACTAATTTTTGGCAAGTGGACAAACAACTGTCCAAACCACCCATAAATACAACCACTATTCATAGATAAGGACGAACAGCTGTCCAAGCTACCCATAAATAGTGCTGCTATTTCCAGGTCAGAAATAACAGCTGTCCAACTAACAATAATTAACAAGTCTGAGATGGATAGTTAATCAATTAACATGACAATCTAACTCTCTCATCACAGACTATTATTAATCAGTCTCCATTATAATTTAGTCATCTCTCTTCAATTCATTCAACTATCAACAATCAGAAATTATAGTACAAGCAGCACTACACTGTAATTCAGATCTTGCATATTCAAGATATATTGAAATTGAGATTTACACCAATAAGAAGATCTCAGTATATTAAATCTTTACAATATTGTCCACCGTTAGCATACAACAAGTCTGAGAAGTGAATGTGTCTACCATAGAAGAGAAACATTCAAGATTAAGGGACTGCAATCAGTTTATAAAGGCAATTGCTGATGCTAATTGGCTCATGTTTCACCATATCAGATCTGTGATTATATTGCTTAGAGGTCTACGTCAATATTGGGGTCATTTCTTGGTCAATATCTTCCACTCCTGAGATTCAGCATCCATACCAGAATCCTTAAAACCATGTAATCAAAAAAACTTAGCATATATAATTAAATACATCATTTTATTATTTAAATATATAAACTCCTTATCTCATTACCAGCCAGCTACTTAGTTTCTATTTTACACTTTCTTATTCTAATGAAATGTTGCAACTCTCAATCAACTCTGGATGTTTCTAACTTATTAATTCCCTTTCACATTAGGTTGCAACATTAGTCTATAAGAGATCTCTAAAACTACCACACATCCATGATTCTCAGACCACACAGCTCCATAATGGCGGCTGGCAATATATTTGAGCCTACAATTTTTAAATCACTGAGTCTTTAAAATGTCTTTTTCTTTTAGGTATTGAAGAGTTTAGTTTTATCAAGTTTTTAATAAGATGTTGATATTTAATTATATGTATTTATGTTATATGATGTTTATTAAAAATTAATGTTATTTAATATGTGATCAGTTTTAATGTATAGATTGATTGAGATTTGAATTCGATCAGATATTAAATTATTAATAAGTTTTATATGAAACTTTTTGATATTTAATAGTTTCATTAATAGATTTTAGAATTAATTTATTAGATAAAATTTAATTATTGTTATTTTGATTAATGATTAACTAAATTATATTTAGTTAAATATGTAATGACACAAATACACACACACACACACACACATAAAAGATTTGGTTACTAGGGAGTTTAGTATTGATTGATAATTAATAATTAATAATTATTAAATATTTATTAATTATTAATTTGGTAATGTAAATGGGGATTGAAACTAATTTGAATATCATTTAATAACGTTAATTATATGTGTCATTTAGAGACTCATTTTTTGATGGGTTCAGACTTATGTTTGGTTTAGTAATCGATTATTACTATTTTTAGTAATATAATGAATGATCACTTTAAGTCATGATATGATTTTATAATGAGAAGGGGTTTATTTGCAAGAGTAGAATTATGATTCCTATTTACTCAGAAGCTTATACTAGAAATATAAACTTGAAACTTTTAGAAAAGTCAAGATGAATGGAAATTATATCCACTTTAGTAATGATGAGATTGACCTTGTTAAAGTCAAAGTTATCTACTAGAGGAACAAGCACTATTATTGTTATGATTATCCATGTAAATGATTTTAAATAATGCAATGATTCCATTAAAGGTCGATAGAAATAGGTGTAACAATATTATCCTCTAATTATTTTAGAGATTTTTTCTATGTTATAGGGAATAAACGAGAGTTAATTCATTTTATCATAATGGTGATTGTAATAAAATTTGGAAATTAAATTGTAGAGAGATTATTAATCTTAATAATTTAAGTTATTCAACATGTAACCTTAGTAAACAAAGGTTGGATCTTATTCTATGCAGTTATATGTGCAAGATAACTATAGGCTAAGAGAGAGTTTTCTTGCTTTTTAACAAACCCTAATAATCATTTCACTCTATATAGATACAAGTTGATTCCTAGTTTTTAAATGAGAACTTTAATGGATTGATAATCACTGAGTCATTGATATAGTTATTCAATGGAGATTAAATTGATACAATTGTTTTTGATTCAGTTCATTACATGATGAGATCATTTGGCATTCTATGTTCATATAGGTATATTGATGATTACTCAGTGTTTTCATATATTGATGATTGCTCCGTGTTTTCATATATTGATGATTGTTCTGTGTTTTCATATATTGATGATTACTTAGTGTTTTCAGATGTTGATGATGACTAATTAGGTGATTTAATATCATTTGTGTTTCCTTTGGATACTTTCTCCACATTGCATGTGATTATGTAAGCAAACTAAAACATGTATTTGTATCTTGCTTCTGCATGCTACTTGTATCTTGGGGTTTTTGGGTGGTCTTAGAATGTTGACCAATTAGGACATCTACTAGAGGCTTAGGGGTTATGAGATGTGATGGAATGTGGATGTTATTTGATCTCGATCTTTCTAAACCCAACCATGGTAATGTGATGGTATGCTCTATGAGATGTTTGTATTTATTATTCATTGATGCTCATCAGTCTTCTTGTGTGAAGCTGAGATGTATATGCATGAGGCACTTGACTTAACCATTTTTGAGTCATCAATTAGTTATCCTTGGATTACTTTCCAGTCACCATGATGGGACTAAAGTGTTGATTTATTTCTTGATGATGTCATGTTGTGACATGTTTGACTCAACCATTTTGGAGTCTTTGATTAGTATGATTTTGAGATATATTTTGGTTATTGAGAACCATTGGATACTTTTGATTATCAGTGATACCTTTAGTTGCCAATAGAGAATTGTTGTGGTCATGATTATCTATGGATGCTTTTCATCTACTCATGGAGATTTGATGCTTTTATTATGGATATTTGATGCTCTTTTATGGATTATTCTTTTGGTATTTTTCTAGTCGCTTGTATAGGACTATGGTGATTTTGGTGATTTATGATTCCATGAGCTTAGGGTAGGTTATCTACTTGTAGTGTCAGGAAGTGGCTTGGAATGGGGGCTGGGGCCCTAAGTGGCTGCCAGGGTAACTCATTGTAATTTGTTTTAATAAGTGAAAACATTTACACTAAATGGGGATTAAATGAACCTAAAAAGATAATTGTATGTTCTTGCCCATGCCTCAAGTGCTAGTATAGACTAGGATGGGAGTAGAGAGAATGCTTGGTTACAACCTTGCATTCCATAGTATGCCTTGTCAATATGAGAGGATACTAGTGGCCGTATAAGGATCAATAGGGATCCATGGAGTCCTAAGCTAACTGCCAGGGTAACTTCTACATGATATATGCGATGACACTTGTCCGCTTACAAAGTAGGTTTTCTACATGTCATTGTTGTGCCTTTGGGATTAGATGTCAGTTTTGTGTTTGGAACCTTTGAGTTAGTATACTTTTAGAATTCCTAGACTTAGAGAGTATTTGCATTATGTGATTTGATATCCTATTTGGGACTTGAGATTATCTCCTTAGCATGGTGGGAGTGGACCACTTAGGTTCCACGCGGTCGGGTGGTAGTGTTTTTCCACTCTTATCATTTGAGATCTACCCGTAGACACCGTGGCTGATGCATTCTTTGTTGGCATGTATCTTCATTCTATTTGTGGATTATGATGGTGGACATGTATCCATACTTTGATGATTTGCATATGTTAGATGATGTTATCTTATGCTTTATTTTGTGTGTTAGATTTCTTTCTGCATATGACGTAGGATGTTTTAGGAGTGACATTCCTACTATGATAATACCGATGATCTCTTTGGTGACTTGGGATGTTACACATGGAGGGATGGCTAGGATCCATGATGGTCTAATGATGCTATTTATAATTGGGAGGAACCGTGCACTTAGTTAGTTATGTTTGTTATTTATGATTATCTCCTATGATGATGTATCATGTATGGTTTGTGGTTTCATTTGTGTTATTGCATCATGGATTAGAGTTAGTATGATGATATAGTTTATTTACACAGATGTATATTCTTTTAAGCCTTCCATACCCCGTGACATGTGCAGTGGATGATTGAGCATTCAGAAATGTAATTTATGAATGTTGGACTTTTCATTATTATTTCATGTGGATGTAGTATTAGATGGAAATATAATTAGTTAAATTAGATGTGATTCAACGTTAAAGGATCCATAAATAATGTAATCTATTATGTATGTTATGTTTACTTTTTGCTATTGCTTTCGTATAAGTTGTGAATGGTTTATCTTTCATGTTTAAATTTTTTTTTTTTTTGGCAAACTTACTGATATTTTAGATTAATTCTTTGGATCCCTTGGCGGGGCATTACAAGTATGCTCTTCATCCTTGAGGTGAATCAAAAATCTTGACCCTTGAGAGTGGATCCATTTTGTGGTAGTTAGGATCCTTTAGAGGGCATGCTCTCTGACAACCTGAGAGGAATGACCCAAGTGGGGACAAGAAAATTACCTAGCTCTTCCAACCCACTATAAACTCAAGGCTATCAAGGACATAAAATCTTGGTAGATGTAGTGTTTTTCTTCACTTAGTGTGATTGCTTATGGGATTTTGACCATAAGGAGATCACTAGGCAAGAACACTTAAGGTGAACTTGTGGCCACGAGGTCTGTTACCCACTGCAAGGTGGGGTGTCCCATAATTGGGTGCAAGAGGAACATTATGAATGGAAACCCTTTCTAAACACCCTGGGTTAGTAGTTACCCTAGTATGCTGCTCAACTTCTTGGTGCAAGGATTGATCCTAGTGGACTACCTGGATCACCCCAAGATTTTACACTCATCATATGTGTTTCTTTGGTTATGCTTATGGAACTCCCATGAAAAAGCCAATATCTCTTGTGGGAAACCACTTGGTGTGAGGCGAAGGAGTATCAAGTGTGGGCTAAGTTGTTTAGTAATGAACCATGACTTTTAGGTAGATATTGCTTGACGTGTTCTTGAATGTGCTAGACATGTGGAAATCTTTTGAACAAATACATGATAATAGTTCTAGGAATATCTTTTAAAACTTCACATATGCTTGTATCATGAAAGGTTTCTCTATCCCTTGCTTTATTGTTTGAAGACTACTCCATGTGTCACTATCTTGGTTGGAAAGAAATTTCTTTTAAACATCAAACTTGCTATGCTATCAACTATTGTGAAACTTTGTCAACCAAGTCAAAGCATCAAGTCTTAAAATTTTTCTCGTGTTGCTTGCTAAGGGAAGTCTCATCATTTGATTTTTCTTTTCTATGTCTCTTGTTCTTGAACATGCTTAAAGTGACTCTTTGGTCTTAGTGCTCTTGGTCTTTCTATCTTCATGGTCTATGTACACTTGCTAGTTATCTTTTTGTTGAAATGGTTACCTTGATTTCTTGACTACACTCTTATGTTGGGAAAGTTGTTCACTTGTCACCCTTCTTGCTCTATCTACTTGGCTATTTGGCTTCTTGCCTAGATCTTGACTTGACTCACTAGTGTTGTAAGTTTTTTGGACACTTTCTTGACAAGTCATTTTACTCTATCTTTACTATTTTGGCAAGTGAACACTCTACCTCTCTAGTTTGGACATCAAGTTATCTTGTGTCACCTTCTTAGCTTCCTCTAGTCTCCTTCATTCTTGATTATCTATCTACCACTATGGCATTTAAACCTTGTGCTACCAAACCTTAACTAAATCTAGATGATCATGATATCCCCCATGCCACTAAAGAGTTTCAATATCTATACGCTCAATACAAAGAACTAGAAGAGACAAATGATCTTTCTTACCTTCATTTCTCTAAGTGTGTGATAGAAATGAAGTCTAAACTTGAGAAAAGATTAGAGGAGAAGATTACATTATTAAATGAATTTCTCTTAGGACCTTTACATACATATGATTCATCTTCTTCAAGGTCTACATATTCTACTCCAAGAAATCAAATGTCTTCATCTTCTAGATCTAAAGACCTCCTTAGAGAGAAAGAAAGTGATACCTTCTTTGAACCTATACCAAGCTATCATGGTGAACCTATCTTTGACCAAGAAAATGATGAAGACATAGATGCATACCATTCACTTGAGAAACAAAAAAATGATTCTAGACATACTTTTGATAGAACTTTTCTCCCTTGGAAGATTCTTATGATGACACTTTGCAAACACTCCTTGGCACCAAGCTAATCATGTCACTTAAGTCTAGCTCATATGGAAACCCATTGTTGGATATCTATTGTGCTTATAATCAAAATAATGAGCATAGTACTTCAGATTGCATTGGGCTGAAATATAAAATCCAATATCTTATTGATAATGGGATTATTGATACCTCGAATGACTCATGTGATGAGGAAACTTCTCTTAAGCAAGATCATATTGATGAACCTATGTCTAGTGATGGTTTCCTTGATATCTCCACTTCTTCAAACACTCATGCACCTCCTGATACTTCAAATCTTTCCAAAATGCTCTATCAAATAAAGAACCTAATGCTTTTCATGTACACTATGCCTATCCTCAAGGGCTACCTCTAAAAGAAGCTCAAGCTAACCTTCACTTTGCTGCAAACCTTTTCCATGCTACTACATCTAAAGATCCAAGCACCAATCCATTCACTCTTCATTTTCCCTTGTCCTTAGAAGTGGCTCCATGTCAAAATGATTCTCAAAAAGAAAAAGCTATAAATGTCAAGAAAGATCAAGATCAAGCACCCTTTCATCTCCTTCAAAATTTCACCACTCCATATGCTATGTCTTTTCCATCTCCCAAGTATGATGAAGATACCACTTCCATTATCTCCCTTGAGCTAACTAAAAATTGGGAGAAAAGTTCTCTTCCTATGTTATCCAAAGCTACTTGTCAAGATCAAAGTGTCCCCTCATGTTCTACTTCTCCGTATCCACTAAAAAATTGTGCTCAAGCTTTAGGTGCTCCTATTAAAAGTGTTGTTCATATCAAAGCTACTCATGAATCTATTGATGGCTTTGACTATGTTGCTCGCTCTAAAGATGGTGATATCCTTTTCCACTATCCATTTGCATCTCCTAGGTGTATCCTTGGTCCTCATCCATCAAAGCTAAAGACTTCAAACCTTCCCTCTATATTGGGACCTTATGTTCCTTCATCTCCTATATTTTCCACTCCTAGCTCTCCCATCATACCTCAAGATCAACAAAGAAACTCATCCATCTAAACTAGTCAAATCAGCCTTATTCATCCACAAACCCCAAGTCCTTTGGAAGTGAGAATAAACATAAAAATCCATTGAAAAATGAAGATCACTATGTCCCATCTAAATGACATGTGAATGGTAAGAAGGAAAATGCACAAAAGAGACCACAAAGGTCCACTATTAAAAATGCTAAATCAAAGAAAATATGGGTTCCTGAACCCATTATTGAAGAAATGTGTTCTAAAGTATCCAAAGGAAAATATAAAGCTATATGATTTCCCAAGTCTCTTTTGAAAGACTTGGATATTGAAAATACTTCAAAATTGGCATTCAAGCTTCCAAAGGCTTCCACTCCATTTTCTTTTAAACATCTTCCTCAAAATATTTCAAAGGTTTCCATTCCATCTTCTTCTCAAATTCTCCTACTACCCCATACATCTAAACCTCAATCTATTTAATCCATGATTCCTCCATCATTCCAACACCCTTCAAGGTGTGTGTTAATGTTGATCTTGTCCAATATTTTAGCTACCCTCATGAAATCCTCTAAAGCTTACACTTTCTATACATGAACTCTTATCCTCCATATACTCTTTCTACTATCATCTCCCTTCCATCACCCTATCAACATATTTGATCATACTTATCTATGGTGTTAGCTTATCACTACTTATCCTTCCTATAACTGAATTATCTAAATTGAAAAAAAAAGCTTGAATAATTTCTAAAAATTTCCAAAAAAAATAGAAAAAATAGAAAAAATGAAAAAAAAATGAAAATGTGCCCTGGTGAAAACCACTTCTTGTGCCACCTTGGTAGCAAAATTAAAGAAAATGAATTCATCCTATGGTGAAAACTATTTCTTATGGCACCTTGGATAAGTACCATGATGAAAACCTGGTAAACATGTATCATGCATAATTCTTCCATCATTCATCTATCCCCTTTTCCCTCTTCCTCTTTAATCTTGATAGTGTTGAGCTATCCTTGCATATTGGTTATCTTATCCATGAGATTCCCTATTGTTCTTTCTCATTCATTCATATCCTTCATATCTAACTTCATTCTTATTTCTCTATCCCATCACTATCCTATCTAGTTGACCCCTTGGTCTTAATCACAATAAATAAAACATGGTTCTCATAGGTCTCTTGACATGGCTACTTTTTTGGAATACACACTTCATGCTATCTCACTCGTTGGCTTCACTACTTATCCTACATGCTATCTTGCTCATTACTTCCATTTCTTATCCAAAACATACTTCATCTAACTATTTCACCTCTTTCCCTAGCTTGGGTACTCTTGAGGAGTTAGTCCTTGAGGATAACTTTCACTTGCCTCATACTTCTTTCTTATTCATCTCTACTTATCCACTAGCTTTTTTCTCCATCATATCCCACAACTTGCTAGACATTGGGAGAAAATGATGTGATCTTGCTTAAGAACTAGTAATCTTTAAATCATTCTTTAAAATTCTAAAAATCATATATGATGCTGAAAAAATTCTAAAAATGGAAAATGTCCTAAAAAAATGATCATCTTAGTGAAGATCTAGTAATAGGAACTTTGACGTATCACCAAAAAAATCAAATATCTCAAAAATACAAAAAAAAATCTATTTTAAATTTGTTGAAAAAAGTCCTAAAAAAATCTACCAAGTGGTGAAAACCTAGAAACAGGTGCTACTTGAGACCCTTGCACCTATGTCTATTGATCTCAATCACCCACTTCACACCACATTTCCTAGCTTGGGATTGTTTCTTTCCTCATCCTAGGGGGACCACTTCTAAGCCTATTGAGGTATCCTTGTGCATTAGGGTTTCTTTGCAACTCACAAAATATTATTTCTCAACACTACTCCCCCAACTTGACATCAAGTGTTTCTCAACACTTTTTAGATAGTTTACCTACATTCTCTGATGTTGCAATATTTCTCATCAGATTCAAGTCTTGAAGAAATAGCCAAGTGACTCACACACACACACACACACACACACACACACACACACACACACACACACACACACTTAAACACTTAAACAATTGAATTATGCCGATCTTTATTTTCTTTGTGTGATGTCTATGCTGATTTCTTTGTTATATGTTCCCTCCCTAATAGTCTTTTGAGGATGTCATTGACTAGAAGACTAGGGGCATGGGGCATGTTTTCTTGATTTATGCTTGTGGGTATATTTTGTTAGTCTACAATGTTTCAAGCATTTATGCTTGTCCTACTTAACAATTTGGCTTACAAACGTATCATCCTTGACTATTTTTTTCACAAGACTGCACTCAGGGGTTATCTTGGTGCTTATTCCTTGATACAAGTGTAATCTTTCTATACTAAAATTAGAGAATCTAATTGCATTGTCACCTTGACCTATATGTCTTTGATGCATAGGTTAGATTCCCACATTCCTATCTGATATAGATCATATTCATATTCTCATATTTTATGCTAGTGATGATTGTATAATCTTCTGATGTCCCTAATAAGGCTCGATGATAAAAACTAGGGCCTACTTATGTAACCCTTGAAATTGCACCTTTTCATACTATCTTGCATTCTAGGGTTCATTCTAGCTTAGCTTTGCATTTTGAGGGAGCTCTTTGCTTTATCTTCCATAGATGTGTTAGCTAACTACATTCATTCTTCTCTTACCTCTTCTTGATCTTATCTCTTCTTTCCCATTTCTCTCTTCTTTTATGTCTTACCATCTCATCTATGCTAATGACCTATCTTTGCTAATCTTGACATCCTAGATCCATTTTCAGGATTGAAATCAAAATTCTAGTTCATCTTGCTAGTCAAAAATTTATTCTTTCTTCTATGTAGCTGGCTAACCTATTGAGCTTAATCTTTGAATCTTGTTGGGGAAATCATCATTTCTTCATTTCTTTATCATTTCTACTCTCTTCCACTCTTTGCTTTCATTTCTATTTCATCTTTCTTCTTTCTTTGACCTAATTCTTATGCTTTATCTTTCTTGGTCAAAGTTAGTCAAATTGGAACATATCTTCATTTCTTGGTGGTCACTCATCGGTCTTAATATCTTATCTATCATTGTGAATTTTTCTTTGTTATGATTTGATCAAATCTAGCTTATTTTTGCATCTCCTTTATCTCATTTGATTTCAATCCCAAGGGGGCATGAATAGTCTATCATTGTTGAAAATTGCTTTCTTCTACAACTATCTATTTTCTCTTGATCTATCTACTTTTCTTGGTGTTAGTACTCTTCTTGAAATTTGATATCTACTCTATCCTAATGTTCAATACTACCATTATCAGATTGTGCATTTAGGATTTGCTATCTCTCTTTTCTTTGTTCTTCATAATCAGATCTCTCTATCATCTTGGCTTCTTCATTCTTTGATGTAATGTATTCCTAGACCAATCATGCATTAGTCAAAGAGAAGCAAATGTAATCACCCAAAAATGGTCATCTATATTATGAGCCCCTTTCTAGCATTTTCCCATAATTTATCTAATGGTTAGTTTTGATCAAATCCTCAAATATCTATTTATCTGATTATAACTATGGTATGACCACTTCATCCCATGTTCATATTTAATAAAAGAACATGTGCCCCTTTTAATTAAATCAAATTCCCCACTCATTTTTTATCCTAAATATGCACACATAAAGCATTACCTTATTTTAGAAATAAAAGAAAAGGCATTTTTGTCTACACATGAATGCACAATTTTCTAGGTGGGAAGAATCTTCTATTTTAAAAATAACTTTAATTCTCCTGCACACATTTCAAACCCTCTCAAAAGTCAATTATTAATTGTGATTGGTTGAGATGCTTGTGTACATGGATCACTCCCACTCTCAAACTCCATCCTTGATTACATTCATCTTGCCTCTTAATATCTACCATCTATTTTTCTTTAAAAGGGAGGGCTCTCTCTTCATTCAAAAGATCTCAGTCTCTCATGCTATTATTATGCAACAGGTTTTCTCTGTGATTTTGGAGACTTGGAACATTCTTGCATTATTGTATTTTAGCTTAGCTCTCATTCTACTTATATTATGGCATAATTTTCAGCTTAGTTTCATTTATGCTTTAGCTTAGTTCTCTTTGTTAGCTTGTATTTTATTTAGAATAGTTTGCATTTGCATTGCATTTTATTCTAGATTCTTGAATATTGGAACTCTTGCCTCTACTCTTTGAATCTCTTATTCTGCGGTGCACCTTGCAAGGGTTGCATAGTTTGGTTCATTTGAGAGCCACCATCTCATAGCCTTTGTACGTCATAGATAGAGAACTATATACTAGCTCTTGAGACTCCCTCTTCCATGGGTTCTCTAAAGAATTATGGTTTATATAAGTGTGACACTTTTATTCACACAACTATGAGCCCTTTGATGCTTGACCACTTGGTTAATACTACAAGCAGGATACCCTTCATTAACCAACTATTTGATTAATATTGAAAGTTCTTTTTTATTCGACTACTTGATCAATACTAAAATATGCAAGGTTAATATTGCAAACTCTCCATTTCTTTATTAATACTGATATTTTTGTAACATTAATGAAAAAATACAATTGAAGAATTGTTTCCATCATATTTTATGGGTACCATCCCCACCAAGGTTTTCCCTCTGATCAAGGGTTTCCCTAGTTAACATATCTGGTGTTATTGTGTATATGTATCTTCTTATGGTTGATGATTATATTATACACATGCTTAAGGTTTAATAAGGTTGATAAAATTTATATTGATCTGATAATTGATTCACCTCCCCCCCTCTTAGTTATCTTGGTGGAATTTACTTTTTAACAATTGGTATTAGAGCATCAATTCCTTGAAGGAAAATCTTAACAACTTAAGGAGATCAATAGGAGGTCATTTTAGAAAAGAAAGTCCTAAGTTTGATGGAGTTAACTATGACAACTGGAAAGAGAAGATGAAGACATATTTTCTTGTATGGGTCTAGGATATTGGCTAATGAGAAAGAATGAAAAGAAGATTGTGGAAGAAAGAAAACTTGAAGAATGTTGTGAAGTTGAAAGAGATATATTTATGTGCAATATTCTTGCCAGAGAAGCATTATTTTCAGCACTTCTTGAAAATGAATACATCTAGGTAAAATCCTTAGTAACATCTCATAAAAATTTCATAGCTTTGGAATCTACTTTTAAATGTGACAAGCATGCTAAGAGAATCAGATTATAAAATTGGATATGTTTGTTTCAAGATGCTAAGATGATGGAATATGAATATGTAAGAATTTATATTGGTAAAATATCAAAAATTGTTGTAGGAATCAAGTCTTGTAATGAATCTAAAGATGAAGACAAGATTATATAGAAGATCTTGAAAACCTTGACACCACCATTCAAAAAAATAGCGTAGATGATTGAGAAAGTGATACCTTGCATTGAGAAGTTTACCAAATTGACTCTTCTTGGAAGATTGGAAGTAGCAGAAGTGAGCTTGAAGTAGAGTAGAAATTTTCCTAGAGTGGAAACTACTTTGGTGCATTAAGTGTTCGCTCTTCCTTGTCAAGAAGTGCAAGCACTAGTAGAGGCTATGCTTTTTTATAAGGAGAGAACTAGATGGTAAGATAATATTTAAATGTTGTACTTGTAATGAATTTGATCATTGTGCTTCTAAGTTCCCTAAAAGAGAGAAAAAGTATAAGAAGAATTTCAATTTTAGAAGGCTTAGAGATTATTTGTATGCAAATGAACATGATGAGTTTGGTGAAAGAGTTCTGAGTGAAAGTGATAATGAGTTAGAATTTTTATCTATAAAGGAAGATGATCTTGAAATAGAAGTCATGGAAGAGAAGAAAGCTCTAGTTTTGTAGGTTGAAAAGAAAACTGATTGGATAATAGATAGTGGTAGTTCACATCATATGACTACTAACATGAAATTTTTTTGTTAAGTTCAATATTCATGATGAAGGGGTTGGTAGAGTTGGTAATAATATGACTTATCATATCAAAGGGATAGGATCTATTATTCTTTATGGAAAGACTAACACATATGATATTTAATTTACTGATGGATTAAAGCATAACCTATTGAGTGTTGGATAACTAGTTGATAAGGGATATCAGTTACAATTCATAGAGAACCATACATTATTAAGGATAAATATGGTAAGTTTATTGACACTGATACATGATCCAAAGGTAATATTTTTCAACTAAACCCTATAGAGATGACATGTTTGGTTACAAAAGTGGATAATAGTTGGTTGTGGCATAGAAGGTTTTGTCATATAAACTTTGATAATATTGTGAAGGCTAGTAGTAAATTTGTTATTAGAGATTCACCTAAAATTGTGTAGCCTACTAATGTTGTGTGCAAAGAATGTGTTATGGATAACCAAAAGAAAAGCTCCTTTCCTAGCAAGAAGTTCTCTACAACAACAAAATTGGATATTGTTCATATAAATCTGAGTGGTCCTACATGGACAAGAGGATTATATGGTGAGAGGTACTAGGGTGATGTGGGTAGCATTCCTTAAAGAAAAGTTTGAAGCATTTGAGAAGTTTATATTATTTAAGAATAGAGTTGAGAATGAGTCTGGAGTGAATATTAAATGTTTAAGATCATATAGAGATGGAGAATATACTCTGAATGAGTTTAACACCTTTTGTGAAGTGAATGACATTAAGAGATAGCTATCAACACATAACACTCCTAAGAAAAAGGCAATAAAAGAAGAAATAAGTTTATAACATAAGAAATTATACAACATTATACCCAATGAACATAGTGTAGATCACAAAAGGTATGAACAAGACACCTTATGAACTTTGGTTTGGACATGCACCATCAGTAAAGTATTTCAAAATTTTTGGAAGTAAATGTTATATCAAGAGAGATGATGACATTGGTAAGTTTGATGCAAGAAGTGATGAAGGTATGTTCCTTGGTTATTCATTTAAAAGAAAATCTTATAGCTATTTTAATCAAAGAACTAAGAGTATTATTAAGTGCACAAATGTAAAAGTGGATAAATTTTTTGGATTCAAAGAAAGAATGTTGGATTATAATTCTGATGAAAAAAGAAACTAATTGTAAACCTATCGTAGAAAATGTTGAAACTTTATTTGAGACTAACAATGATTGTAGAAATATGATCTCGTTAAAAATTTCTACACAATCTAATCCAAAAGCTAAGCACCATAACTATCATGGATTGTGGAAATTTGATCTCATTAACAATGATTTGTAGAATGATATTCAAGTTGTGGAACAAAGAAGAACCAAGATCTAAGCCTAGAGAAGAAGTAAGAGTTGAATTAGTAACACCTACACCTAATAAGAATTTGACAAAGAATCACTCTACTAATTAGATTATTGAAAGCAAAGAAAAAGGAATTATCACAAGAAATAGAGTACATGAAGAATTATGTTTGATTTCTCAATTTGAACCAAAGAATTTAGATGAGGCATGCATAGATGATCATTGGATTCAAGAAATGAAGGAAGAACTAGATTAGATTGTAAATAATGAGACATGGGAATTGGTTCCTAGACCTAAAGATAAGAATGTTATAGGAGCTAAATGGGTTTTCAAAAATAATATGAATGAACAAGGTGAGGCTGTAAGAAATAAAGAAAGATTGGTATGTAAAGGATATTAGGTATAGAATATGAAGAGACATTTTCCCCTATTGCCAGAATTGAAGTAGTAAGAATGCTCTTGGATTATGAAGCAAGTAAGAAGTTAAAAGTGTATCACATGGATGTGAAGTCATCATTTCTAAATGGAGAGATTGAAGAGGAAGTCTACATTGAGAAACCTAAAGGATTTCCTTTGACAATAGAAGGAGAAATGATATGCAGATAGAAGAAAGTATTATATGGACTAAAGCTATCACCTACAACCTAGTATGCGAGGTTGGACAAGTATTTGGCAAAGTTGGAATTTACTAAAGGTACTATAGATAGTAACTTGTATTTGAAAGAAATTGAGAATGGATTGTTGGTATTTTCTTATCCCAAACTAAGTATTTTCTTATCACAAAATAGGTATTTGAAAGACTTGTTAAAAAGATTTGGTTTGGAAAGTTGTAAGATTGTCGGTACACATATGATAATTGGTCACAAGTTATCTAGAAAAGATGAGACACCTATAGTTGAGAAGAAGTACAAATCCATGATTGCAAGTTTGTAATATCAGACTCACACTAGACCAGATATAGAGATGCAATTGGTATAGTAGCAAGATTTCAAGAAGACTCTAAGGAATCACATTATGCAATAGTAAAGAGAATATTCAGATATTTGAAGGGTACACCTAGTTTTGGCTCATGGTATGACATATCAAATGACTTTACTCTATGTGCATATAATGATGCAAATTGGGTAGACAATATGGATGCTAGAAAGAGTACAAGTGGTGGAGCATTTTTTCTTAGAAGAAGATTGATTTCTTGGTTGAACAAGAAACAAGACTATATTTTACAAAGTACAATAGAAGCATAACATGTTGCAGCAAAAAATAATTGTATTCATGTCATGTGGATGAAATAGATGTTGAAGGACATTGGGATAGAGTTCAAAACCTATTATCATACATTGTGATAACAAAAGTACAATGAGTATGTCTAAGAATCATGTGTTATATTCTAAGACTAAACATATATTAATTAAGTATCATGTTCTAAGAGAGAAAGTTGTAGAGAAATAAATCATATTAGAGTATGCGAATACAAAAGAGAAAATTGCATATATTTTTATGAAGCCTTTGCCTAAGGATACCTTTGAGTATTTGTGAGGTATGATTGGGGTTATGCCCCTACCTACTTCTTAATAGATGATGCAGAGAGTTCATCATAGTTGCATAGAGCATTATTGTTTATCTAAACTAAATATTAATGCTTCTTGTGTTGAGGAGTATCTATGGTTGAGAAAATCATTAAGGATTCGTGGTAGCTAGTATGAAATAGTGTCTTTGGACACTTGAGCTGGTTGAAGACTTTGAGAAGTTTATTGACATAATGATGCCTTTGTCATTGATGTCAATGGGGAAGAGATTGCATGAAAAACATCTCCTATGAATGAGGGAGAGTGTGCGATGAGGGAGAGATGTATTGCAACAAGATGATCATATTGAGTTATATCAATGGGGGAGAAGTGTGAACAATTGATGACATCCATGTAAGAATGAGAAAGCATACATGAAGAATTGTTCTTGTGATTTTCAGATTTGATTGATGAAGAGGATTTGAAAATATAAGAGGAAAAACAACAAAGTTTGATTTGGTATTCATGGACTTCGATGTTTTTCATCTATGTTGCCATCAATGCCAAAGGGGGAGATTTTTAGCATGAATGCTGAAGATATTTCTTTAGGGGATTATCCTAAGCATTTCTAAAAGAGTTGGAGAGATTGTTAGCATGATTGAAATGTTTCATTCATGATTGTGTTTGTCATTGATGTTAACATATTATTGTTTCTGTAAAGACTGGAAGAGTACTAGATAAAAAATGAGGTCATATGGATTGTGCATTGAATATGAGATCAAACATAGTTGAGGATATGTTTTGAATTGTATCTTGATGACATGGACAAGTGTGCATCTACAAATTCAAAAACATGCAAGAGTTATTCAAGAATTACAAAGGAGAATGTGTAGATATAGTACTTGAGAAGTAGTTTATGATGTTTGGATTGTATCTCTTAATAGGGATATAATCATGGTAAGAAAAGTTAGATAGTGATAGTAGATAGTCTGATGATAACATCAGAGAGTGCACAAGGTTCAAGGTTGAACATGTGAGAAGTTGTATTTACTATGAGCTGACAATTTTTTATAATTGCAAAATGATGTAATGAATTGTATTATCTTAATGAGGTCCTATTATAATTAATTGAGAAAGCCTCAAGGCTGACTTAGTAAATTATTTTGAGGATATAGTATAAAGGAAGGTTATTTTCCTTGTGATAAAGTGTGGATTTTTGTAATTGTGCAAGTGATATGTGAAGTTGGTAAATGTGTGTAAGCAATCAAAGGGATTAGTGTGTTGTAATTTTGAGGATTTGGTATTTAGATCTGAGAAAATGATTGGTGTGGTATTGGCATAGTAAGAGGACATAGAAATAGTACAAGTTGTGGAGTTTAATTTTATTTCTATTATTCTACAAGGAATAATACAAAGGCCAATTAGACAATGAGCTTAGTCATCTTGCCCCTGAAGCTATTTGGATAGCTGGTCCATTTTCCTTTTACAAATCCTAATAGGGACTTATATGTGCTAAATGTATTTTATTAGGTCCTAACAAAGTCCATTCTCTTACAAGGAACTTTTACATTAGTACATCATTTTATGGGTACTATCCCCACCATGGTGTTCTCTTTGATCAAGGGTTTCCCTAGTTAACATATATGGTGTTATTGTGTATGTGTATCTTCTTATGGTTGATGATTATATTATTCACATGCTTAAGGTTTAATAAGGTTGATAAAAGTTATATTGATATGATATCTAATTCACCACCCCTCTCAATTATCTTGGTGGACTTTACTTTCTAATAGTAAAGCTTTTCCATCATCTTTCCAAGGTCTTCCCAAAAGAATATGACAACAATCCATATGCATAATATCACCAAAGACTTCATCAAAATATTCCCAATTTACAAATATCACAAGGCATTTTTCACTTACCATTAACCTATGCTCATCCTTGATCCAAGCAATGTAATAAGGGTTAGGGTATCTCATTGTCTATAACTTTAACTTAGATACAAACCCTTCAGATGCCAAATTATTAGAACTACCACTCTTAATGACCACTTTGCAACATTTCCCTTCGATATTACATCTAGCCTTGAAAATAATTTTCCTCTTAACAAGTTCCTCATTCATTTTATCATTCTAAAAGGTTCTTATAACCATCGCATTCTTTTATTTCTTAGGTTCATTAAGTGTACCAATTGCTTCTTGAATTTTAGCATTTCTACTACTACTTCATATCTTCCTACTAGAAAAGTTACATTCAAAGGCTCTGTGTCCTTCTTCTCCACACTTTAAAAAAGTACCTTTAAATGAAGATCTATCTTCTCTCTTACCAATATTATTAATCCTAGAATAACCTAAATAATTACCTTTGGTGTAGTTACCTCTTCCTCTACTTCCATTGTCTTCTTTCCATTCAGATTATCCTTAATTGTTAGATATATTACTTGATCTACTACTTTCTCAATTAGATCTTCCTCTACTTCTATAAAATATTTCACCTCTTGTCCTTTTTTTGTGTTCTTTCTTCTTTTCCAATATTTCTTTAGCTTTCAAGGCACACAAACATGCTTATTCAACACTTTCCATTTTCACAAAACTAATCTCATCTTGTATAAAATTACTCAAACCATTCAAGTATCTAGAAACATTTTCAACCCCATCATCAAAATATCCAAGTCTAATGTCCAACTTGTAGAATTTCTTAGTATAGCCTTTCACAGTCATGTCCTTCTATCTTAAATTTTATATTCTTCTCAATAAATTAACTCGATAATAAATAGGAAGGAATTTCTTTATCAACTTACCAACCATCATTATCGAAGTCTTGATCTTTTCCTTTCCTCTACTTTGTTTATCAATTTGGAAGTGGTCCCACCAAATAGAAGCACGCCCTTTCAACTTTGTAGCTATTATTATCACCATTCTATCTTCAAGAATACTTTCATAGTCAGAATACTTCTTATTCTCAGAGATTCAATCTAGCAAAGAATTAGTATTGAGATTTCCACTATAGGTAGAAAGCTCAAAAAAGTTCTTAAATTTACTCTAGCCAAAGCCTTAAAAAGTCTTTCCTCATCTTGTTGTTCTTTAGGTTTAGGACTATGTATTGTTGCTTCTTCTTTATCACTAATATCATCAAGATACACTACTCTTCTTTGGACGGTTTCAATAGCTTCAAGTATAGCTATAATTTATCTCAACATGTCCATAATAATATTATCTATATTTCCCCTACCTCAAACCATTTTGAAATTAGATCTTGCAAGAATCATAGCCCTCTATAAGTTGTAAGTTAGAAACTAGATCTACCACCCTACAAAAAATATAATTAGGGTTCTCCTCAATCCCAAAACTTTACAAGAAAGGAAACCCTCATTCTACTACCACTTGTCACAAGGAAAAAGGGTCTAAAAACCACTCCCAAGATACCCTTGCTAGAGTTACACACAGAAACCAACATAATACTAGAGAAACCAAAAGAAATTATATAGAATCCAATGCATATATAAAGAGACAGTCTTTAGTTAACATGTAAGGCATAAGGCCTACCTAATTGCATTCATACATTCAAATTACAATCTGTGAGCTTACAATCTCAAGCTTATAGAGCCAATTTCTTTGTATCTTACTTCTGTTTAAATTCATTCTAGCTTTTCTAATCCTAAATATACAATTATAGATCCAAAAAGACCACAAGTTGGCCTATTAAGTAGTTTATCAAAAAATATAAGTCCTACCCCAAAGCAAAAATCAACAACCTTACAGCAAGGCAAAACAACATATGCAAGTACAAGGATAGGTCCATACATGATCCAAGAAGCAAGCTCTAAGGATGTAGAAAGCCTTGATACTGTCCATAACCTCACTGAAGCCAAATTCATATGTTACTCCAACTAGTAGGAAACAAGCACTCCCTAAATAAAGAGAAGGATAAATTCTACATATCAAGTGATTAGGTTATGCAAACATACAAACAAGATCCACCATAGGTACACATTAAGGAACCAATTTCACAAAAAGATGCAAGATTGCCAAAGTACCCAACTTTCTCCTGCACCAACCCCTTTTTTACTTGAAAGTTGGGAGACTCCCTCAACATCATGCATAGATGACTAGCAAAGTGATGGGATTTGGAATGCTTGTCATGGTTCTCAAAACCTTGAAAATTTGACTATTGGAGATGATATTTTTGTTTTTCCCTTAGAAAATGGTGTTTTGGTACAGGATTGGGATTTTTATTCTTACCAAATCTAGGCACATAAATAGACTAGGGACCCAAATCAGCTTAAGTGGACTTCAATGAATAATCTTAGATGCACATAATATTTGGACTCGCATGATAACCTTCTTGACCTAGGATGAGAATGGTGAAGGAGCACCTAGGCTTATTCCTCAAACTTGTTAAATTTTGGCTTGTACTAACCTTATCCAATTCAATGATTTTTTTTGATCTTAGACAGTCTTTCTTGTGTGTTCCTAGGTGGATTAGACCAAGATCAATCCAATCTAGTTGATTATTGTTGTAAATGTTGTTAGTGCTAGATTAGGCCTAAAGTGGGAAATGTAGGTCTAAAATTGTTTAAGGCTTGGGAAAGGGTATAAATATACCTAAATTAGTTTTGAGGATGTTTCTATATCATTATAGGTCTATTAGAGACCCTTAGCATGAATTTGGGAAAAAGATGTAAAAGTTGTCACAATGTTGCTTGGCAACATTTTATTTTGAAAATTGCATGACAACAAACAACAAGATTGGATTACCTTCGAGGCATCATTATGGGTAATTTAAAAAATGGCATAAAATCAAGGGTAGGGAATATTTAATCTTCTAGGATCCCATTTTATGAGGTAGTGTGTGATATAGTGGATTTTTAAAGGTGGAAAGAACTGTAAAAAATGTTTTGGAGTGACATTCATCTTGTATTGAGAGTGTATGTGTTTTGATGGATTGATTTGTGTCAGTTAGTGTTGGATTTTTTTTAGATTAAATAGATTCAATCATTTTATATTTAGTAACTAAGTTGATTTGAGTTCATTAGAGTAGGTTTAGAAATTTGGTTGTAAGTAGATAGTTTGCTGGGGCAATAGTTGCCAATTTTTGGTTTTATGGCTTTCTCATAGTTCTCTTCCATAAAAATCATTATGAAGTAAAGGAATATATTAGGGAAGACATTGGAGGTTATGTATGTGAATGGAGGAGCTCTAAAACAAAGATTACCTATTTTTAACATCATACCCTAAGCAAGATCAACAAGCCTGACTAGGTGCATGACAATGAAAAATTGGTGTGTATGTGTAGACGAAAGAGTGAGGGGATTGAACCAAGTATGGTTTTGCAAGACTAGAGTTACTATAGACACCTAGGAGTGAGATTGGGACTTGGACAATCACTGAGTAATATTTCCAAGAAGAAATTAGGAATCAACACAAATTTAGCCCTATTAACCCTATTAGCCCTACATTTTAGGAACCCACTGTACGGATGACTTAAGGACTTAAGACTGCCAAAATATTTAAGGTCTTTGAAAAGGGTACAAAAATATCTTTTTTTTTGGGGGGGTTATTTTTAGGTTTTGAGAAAGAATTGGGAAAAACCCACAGACTAGGGTTAATTGACCAATTAGGCCTATTAGGCCAAAACCTTAGCAAATCTAGAGCTCAATAGGAAATCCCTAAATGCCCAGTTCAAATGGAGTTACTTGGAAGTAAAATAAGTGGTTTAGTGATGGGTACACACCCTACAACATTGGTTAAGGTCATTTAATGAAGTTTCCTTTGGAATCGACCAAGGAAGAGTGAAGACTTGAAACACCCTAATGATAGTTTTCCCTCAAGGTGAAGCACAAAGGAACTCACTCATAGAATGGAGTTAGGAAATTCTTAGGTTAGGATTGAAACATTTTATAAGGTCCTATAAAGGAGCTTAAGGTCTAGAGGAGACTAGATACAAAATATCTTAGTCAACAATTGTGCAAGGACACCTTGGAGAGAATCTATCAGATTGGTATCAGATCTTGGTTGAGATTAGGATTGTGGTGAATATTTCTAGGAGAAGAAGAATTAATTGGTGATTCCACAATGGTAGAAATGTAGAACTTTATAAGAAGTTAGATGAGCAAGAAGAGGAGAATAGATTGCTCAAAGCTAGGCTAGCTCAATTGGAACAAAAAGTGGATGAAGTGGACGAGAAGATTGAAGAAGTCAAGGATAAGATTGAAGAAAAAAATAAAGAAGGAAAGAATAAGGAGGTTGCAATTGAGGATGAGGTCCCTAAACCAAACCTTGTACTCACAAAAGATCCATTTCTTAAAGAATTGAGGGCCTTAAGTGGCAACGCTCTAGAAGGCATTCCAATATTTAGTGGTAAGATAGAACCTAAGGTAGTCCTAGATTGGATACAAGGACTAGAAAATAAATTTGAATGTGATGGCATAATTGAAGATCGTAAGGTTAAAGTTAAAAAGGCTAGATTAAGAGGGCCTACACTCACTTGGTGGAAGTTTATCCAAGATGAGCAAAAGAAGGAAGGAAATAAGCTCATTGCTATATAGAAGGATATAGTTGTAAAGATCAGAGATGCTTATGTACGTGAGTATTATGAAATCTAGTTGCATAAAAGGACACAAAGTCTTAGATAGAAGGACTTGGATGTGAACTCTTATAATTAGGAGTTTCAAAGATTGTGTATGAGGTCAAGAGTTTCAAAAAATGAGAAAGTGAAAGTAAAAGGGTATCTTAATGATCTCAAGTGGACTATACAAGATTAAATGAGTTTTTTGACTCTTGATATAGTTCATAAATGCTAGAAAATAATAGTAAAGGATGAAGAAAAGTTAAGAAAAATGAAAGACTCAAGAACTAATAGAGGTAGAGGCAAAGGAAGAGACAATAGAGGATAGAGAGGTGGATATGGTTGTAGAAGTTCTAAGACTAAGGCTCAAGGAGAGACCAAGCTTACTAAGTAGCAAGAAGGAAGTTTAAGCAGATGAAATTCTAATAAAGGAAGGAACTCTAACAATAGTTGGAGAGGTAGAAATAGTGGTCGAGGCATAGGTTCTTACTTTGAAACTATGAATTGTTACCACTGCAACCAAATGGGATACCCTACATACAGATGTCCAGAGAAAGGCTCTACTTCTCATGGAGGTCATAAGAGGGTAAACTATGTTTAAGAAGAGGTTAGTGGTGGAAGTAAACATCTCAAGGTACCCCTAGAGTCAGAAGAAGGAGAGAATTTGATGATGAGGAGGAAATTAATCAAGAAGCTAGTGAAAGAGAAACCTAGTCAAAGAAGGTCACTATTAAGAGTGAAAAGAAAAATGATGGGCAAAGTTTGTAGAGTCATCATAGATTCAAGATCTACTAACAATATAGTGTCAAAGGAGGAAGTCAACAAGTTAAAATTGAAAAGGATACCCTACAAAAACCCATACAAGGTCACTTGGTTAAACAAATGACAACATGTCTTAGTGAATGAAAAAGCATGGGTAGAGTTTTCCATTGGGAAGTACAAAGAAAAAGTACTGTATGATGTCCTACCTATGGATGCATGTTACATACTACTTGGAAGACCATGGAAATTTGATAGATAGGCCATGCATGATGGAGTAAAGAATTCTAATTCTTTAAAGAAGGATAATGTGACTTTCAAGATACAGTCACTGATAGAGGATGGAGAGATGAAGTCATCAAGTCCCAATTTTGTAATGGTTAGTGGAAAAGAGTTCATATAAACCTTGGAGGAAGGTGAGGGAGTAGGTTTTTCACTTGTGTTGAAGCCAAAAGAAGAAAGTGCAAACAAGGCAAATGAGAAGGAAAAATTGCCAAAGGAAATGTAGGAGTTTTTGCAAAGGTATGAAGGCATAGTAAGTGAAACAAATTGATTTTATCCTAGGATCTACCCTTCCTAACTATAATCACCCAAAAATGGTCATCTGTACTATGAGCCCCCTTTCTAGCATTTTTACATAATTTATCAAATGCTTATCCTTGATCAAATCTTCAAAAATCAATTTATTTGATTTTATCCTATAGTTTGACCACTTTATCCTAAGTTCATATTTAATTAAAAGAATATATCCCCCTTTTACTTAAATAAAATTCCCCACTTATCATTTATCCTAAGTGTGCACACATAAAGCATTATTCCTATTTTAGAAATAAAAGAAAAGGACATTTTTGTCTACACATCAATGCACAATTTTCTATGTGAGAGGAATCTTCCATTTGAAAAATTACTTCAATTCTCTTCCACACATTTCAAACTCTCTCAAAAGTCAACCATTAATTGTGATTGGTTGAGATGCTTGTGCACATGGATCATTCAAGATGCATTCTCCTCCTTGATTATGCCTCTTTTTCCTTTTAATCTCTACCATCCATTTTTATTTAAAAGGGAGGGCTCTCTCCTCATTAAAAATATTATTCTCTCATGCTATTGTTATGCTATAGATTTTCTTGGTGATTTTGGAGACTTGGAGCATTCTTGTATTCTTTCATTTTAGCTTAGCTGTCATTCTACTTAAATTATGGCATAATTTTTATCTTAGCTTCCTTTGTGCTTTAGCTTAGTTCTCTTTTTATCTTGCATTTCATTTAGAATAGCTTGCATTTGCATTGCATTCATTCTGCATTCTTGGATGTTGGAACTCTTGTTGGCATTAAGTTATTATTGCCATTAGTGACAACACTTATCTATATTAGTGTAGCTAGCAAGCTCAACACTTAGTTTCCTACACTTACCAAGCATTCTAGTGTTAACCAAGCTTCAAAGTGTTTAGTAGTTTACATTGAGTAGAATAGTGACTACCAAGTGAATACAGGCAATGTGAAGACCAACATTGTCTATCGAGCTTCACAGTGTCTAGCAAGCAGTAAGTTTGTGTCATGGAAATTTAGTGTAAACTAAGCGTTGGAAGAAATAGTGTTTAGCAAGTGAAGCAAGGTAAACTCAGTGTGTAGTAACTACCGAGTGACACTACATCTACCGAGTCACCAGTGGTCACCGAGTTCAGAAATACATCAAGTGATTAGTATGGACCAAGCCTTCACTTCTACCAAGTGCATGACAATGTTGTGTAATGCAGTGGATACTGAGTATCAGAAGGTCACCGAGTTAGTTCAGTGAACTCGAGTTATTTACTATTGGGCTGACTTTGTAATATGTTGTTCACTTTTATTTTGGCCGACCTCATAGTTTTGTAAATTGGAAAGGTATATATGTAATATGCATTGTAAGATATCAATATATTGAAGTACTATGAAGTATCTTTTGAGAAGTACATGTGAAGGATTATCAACAACAATTCAAGGAATGCAGCAAGATCAATATAGGAGTAGAAATGTCATATCTATCACATAAGGTGATCAAGTGTATAAAGGATCTTATTAGCAATTAGTTGTAAGCAGACCCACTACTTCATCCTAACAGGTGAATCAATTTCTAAATCCTTTAACAAAGTAGACTTAACAGTCTTTGTATAAATCTCTTAACCGAGTGCATACTTTATTGTATGCTTGTAAATTCTCTAACAAGGTAGACCTAGCAGTCCTTTGTGCTCCTAATAGGGCAGATCACTAGAAGTGGTCAATGTAAGCCCTAACAGGCCAACTTTGTGCTACACTAGTGAAGTTTTGTGGGTACCATCCCCACCCCAATTTACCTTTCTATTTGGAAGGTTTTTGGGTCACCAAAACATTGTGTTCTTTTGTGTGATGAATTTTTTATCTTTCAGTACTAATGTATGCAGTAGTATAGATGGATTTGTGGTGAATTTAAAGAAAAGTTTTAAAGTTACTAATTCACCCCTCCCCTCTCAGTAACTTATCTAGTCTTGAATATTTCCAACAATTGCTATCAGAGCATTATGGTTCTTAGGATAAAGTTTAACAGCTTGTGCAAAGATCTAAGGACAAATGGAGATATTCAGACTTGACAAGGCAATTGAAAATGAAAAGCTAGATCTGGAGATGGCCATAGTTCAACTCAAGGAAGCAAAGGAACATCTTTCCCAATCCCTAAAAAGAAGAAAGGAACTTGATAATAAGATGAATGACCTCAATTATGTTGAAGAAAAGATTGAAGTTTTTTTTTTCCTTCAAGCAACTCAAATGAAGCAAACAATGCAATCAAAGAACTCCTAGAAAAGAATGGATCTCTACAGGAGGAAGTAAGGAAACTCAAAAGAGAACAAGAAACTCACTCAGTCAGGCTATGTGAGATTTTGAAACAAATGAATAAGGAAAAAGAAGACTTGGAGGCAAGAAACAATGAAGAACAAAATCAATCCAATCAACATGAAGACCTTATTGATCAAATCATTGAAGCAAATGAAGAAATCAGGATTCTCAAAGCACATAATGAAAGAATAAGAAATGATCTAAATTATGAAAGAGAAATTAATGAAAGAACAATAAGAGAAATAAGATCTAAAAATAAAATCATTGAAAAATTGAAGAATTACCTAAATGCTGAAAAAAAAACCAATGAGAGAATGGTGAAATCTCAAGAAGACATGAATCAATTGAATCAGAAAAATGAGTAGAATCTTCATAGGAAAAAAGGTAAAGTAGGACTTGGATACAATGAAGAAGAAGGTGAATCTTCCAAGCAAGGTGCAAAAAGAAATAAAAAACCCTCATGTAATCATTGTGGGAAAATTGGTCATACATCAAACAAATGCTGGAGCAATGGAAAAGAAAAATTCAATGGAAAGTACTACAACTGAAATCATCATGGTCACAAAGCTAATGAATGCAAGGAGAAACCAAAATTTGAAGGTAAATGTCAAAAATGCAAAAGGCATGGTCACAAGGTATCTCAATGTAGATCAAAATCATTCAATCTAGCTGAACAACTTGTAAAGGCAAAATTTGGATTGGACTACAATACTTGGTGTAGATGTCATTATTGTGGAGAATATGGACACACTGGCATAAATTGTATAAGGCATCACCTAAGAAAGAAGGATACTACTATAAGGTGTTACACATGCACTAAACTTAGTCATATAGCTAAAAACTACATGAATATCAACAAAGTTGAAGATGAAAAGAAAGCAAGCGTTGACAACATAAGGAAACAAATGAAGCAACAATAGATTCCTAAATCTACTGAGGATACAAGCTCAAATCATGGAAGTAAAGTCACTCAAGAGGTGGGTGGCTCCATCCTCTCAAACTAAATTACTAAGAATGTGTTGGAGCTATATTCAACAAGAAAATCATAAGAAGTTCCAACAAATATGAAGAATGCAAATGATCCAATAAGTATCCTAGATACACAAGCATCACATAAAGGTTATCTTTCATCGAGTTGCATTAGATTCCACTGAGGAAAGTTGGTTGCAGACATTATTGAGTGAGGTTGGGAGTAAAGAAAATTTGGTTTGTTTGCGAAGTTGATACTCTTGCCGAGTTAGGTTAATGGATGACAGTCTGTCACATACTATGTCATTATGGGCCTGAGCATTTATGAAAATTTCTCAACAAAAGGGGCAATTTAAACTTCATTTTTTCATTGTATTCATAGCATTTGAAGAGCAGAGTGATTTGAAAGAGCATTATAGTGTTTTTGAGAAATTTAGTAGTGAAATCTTCACGAATTCTATCATCTACCAAGTAGTGATGGCATCTACTAGTGGAAGCAACACTAAACCAAAGAAGGGTTCCAAAATGCTAGTAAAGGGTGTTGAATGGAAAGCACCAAACTTCAAGCTCATTCTGGCCATTGCTGAATCACTTGATCCTTACGGTGCTAAGTCACAAATCTCATCAAAGGTACTCCTGATTAAAAACATAAGAACTCATTTTAAATGTATTGTTCAAGAAGTAGGGACATTAGAAATGGATAATGCCCTAGCTGAAATGTGTGTTGATAGAGTTTTGAAATCTAAGCATAAGCATTTGGAAATGAAAGGATTAACTCATATGCCTTACTTGCCACAAAATTTCCAAGTAAAATGGATAAGGTACATATTGAGTTAGTTCCACAATGGAATATTATGGTTGGAGCAACCCATTTTAATTACAAAGAAGACGACACACAAGGTTATGGGTCTGCCAATGCTAAGCAAAGCTTAGACAACCAAAAGCCTAGGTCGGGAGGAACTACAAAAGAAAACCCTAGCCAAGTGGGATGGTAGAAGTTTGAAAATAAACAATGTCACTAACATAGAGCTTAGGTTTGGAATCCACATCATTGCACACAAGATCTATAGCTCTAGTCGATTGAAAAATGTTCCTTGTGAGGTAGTTGACCTAGCATACAAGGTTGTAAAGAAGAAACTTGAATATGATCTATCAGATTTGTTAATGAAGCAATTGAAAAAAAACATTGACAGTGTGAAGACTTCCAAGAACAATCCCTTCAAGTTTGGTTCATTGCTTACTTGCTTATTGTTAGCCCCCAATATGATCACAGTTTTAAAATTTTAAGTTCAAAATTTTAGAACCACTTCAAACTGAAGTTTGAAGTAGTTCAAAGTGGTTTCATAGTTCAAATGATTTTGAAAATATAGATTTGTTAGTTTAAAAAGGGTTCAAAACTCAGTCATTGTTCTTGATTCAGTTCCAATCAGCCTAATAGTTTCAAAGGATGTGAGGTGTAGATTAAGATGAAGATTAGGTTCAGAAGCTCAAAGTGGCTCAAAAACTTGAAGTGGTTCAATACTTTGATATGTAGATCCAGAAAAAAAATTCAGGTTCAATTTCTTCAAGTTTGATGATCCACTGGCAGGGGTATCGAAATCATTGAGTTCAAAATTTAGACTTCACTGGAAACTCCATCAAATCTATCTAATCCTTCTTGATGTCAATTCAAATTTTAGTTTTCAAAGATGGAGATACATAAGTCTCAAGATATTAGTCATAAGTGGTTTAGAGGTTTGAAACAGTCCATTTTTCCCTTCATATGGATTCGTTGATATGGTTCAATGGTTTGAGATTTAGATTCAGATCTAAATTAGATTCTAAAGTACCATCTCTGATTCTTAAAGTCAAGTTAATAGCTCCAAATATAGATCTTGAGGGGGGGCAATTGTAACCTCAAGGTGCAAATTGATAATTCAATAAGCTATGGAGGATGCAGATATCCCATGAGTGTATAACTTGAAGCTCGTTAGTGATCACACTTCCATCATAAAATGAGGAACACATGGCTCCCAGATTAGTAAAGATGAATCAAAGGGCCCGTACATTGAAAATTTGCATCAAGAGAATGGAGATTGAAGATGGAAATGTTAATTATTGAACCACATATAAGCCTGCCATAGGGTCGATGGAAAATCAAGTGCTTTTATATGTTGTATGCCATGGTCAACCAAGATCTCCACACGGTCTGATAGGAAAATAATAAAAAAATTATGTTGCAAGAAAACTAGCATTCACCTAAGTAGAATAACTCTGTGTCTTAAGGAGAATATAGCCACAATGCCATATCATTAGGTATACTAGCTACCGATAGTGGGAATGTGCTCTAGTCAAGTGTGAATGTGACTAATGTTAATTAGACCTGATCAAAGGGGATAAAATTTCTCAATCATGAAATTCTGTGATAGACTGAAGCAATTTATAAAGAGTACCAGTGATTTTTATGGTGTTAATATAAGTATTCAAACACAACTCCTATCATGAAGTTTGCAAATGGATACCTAATGATACCCATGTTATCAAGATATAAAAGAAGAAACCTTCATGAAATACGGTAGGCATGTCAATATGACCATAAGGGAAGGGCTCGATTACAAGGAAAACTAGAAATGAAGTTCACGCCATTTAGATAAAAATGTGCATTACAATGGTTTAGCAAAGTAATTGAAAGTAGCCCACAAATTTGCATAAAAATTTGAGGAGAAGGTGCATATTTCTAAAACTCAATTATGATAGCCGACATCTAAATCCATGAGAGCAATATGTATTGATACACTAACAATGAATATAACTGTTGCAAAAGAAACTGATCAAGCCTACCCTTATGAACTACCTAACAGTTAAAAGCTCATGGGTGCACTATCACTATGGAGATTAAAGCAATAATTTAGTCATTGAGGTCGAGTTCATTGACACCTGTTGTCAAGAGATAAGAAATGCAAAATAAGTTTGATCTATGTATCAAGATAGAGGAGTGCGATAATTAGAAGTGAGAACCCAAAACTCAAAGAATAGATAGTAAACCAAAATGGCCAAATCCTTGTCATCAATGGAAGCTCTGAGATAACACACATACTGTCGCTATTAAGCTTGGCTTATATTACATTCTTTTTTGAGTGACATCGCCATTTCAAAGCTTAGTACCAAAGAGGTCAAGAAGCTATGTCACTTTATAACAACGATTCACACAAATGAAGCTAAAAGAGCTCAGCCTACAAAACTTAATGGTCTTTGGTATTAAATGATCATATCTTTGTAAATATATAATGCTGAGACTTGCCTACCAATTGGTGTTTTTGAAGAATACATATAAGTTTCCAAAATATTATGTTAGGCGGACAAAACTTTGAAAAGAAAAATATTTATTCAGCCTTTGATCGAGATGCAATTTTAAAATCCCATGAAAAATTAAAAGAGGAGACAAAGGTAAGAAAATCATTAATTAACACTTGTCAATTAGTTATGTATACTTGTCAAAATATGATGCAACCATGTACATATACTGAAACTTTAGTTAATAATCTTTGGAGATTATAGGGAGATATTGCAAAACTTAAAGGTCATCAAAATAATCTAGAAAAAGATTACTATAGATGAAAATAAACTTTATCAAGAAAAACCAAGGGAGAAAAGATAAACAATTTCTCGAGAAGCAGAAAAGGATATCAAGAATTAGTTATGAAGTGGGAAAGTCACAGGAAAAGAATAGCTTAAAATAAGTCTACGATAGAGTAAAGGAGGTCCCAATTCTTCCTTCTTCTAGACTGCAAACTTTGGGCTCTAGTCAGGGAGGGGATTTTGCAAAATTGTCTCATTTTCTTAAGAGACTGGGAGAGACAAAGCATGGGTAGATTTTCTTTCTTTTCAGAACTGTGTGTCTGAGATGAAGATAAAATTTTGGTGTTTGATGTAATATTGTGGAAAAAGTTTCTATTTTCTTTGAATAATGGTTAGATTGTAATGTCTAAAAGAGTCTTTGTGGTCTTTTATAGTCAGGGAAGGGAGACTGGAGGTTAAACACATTAAACTTTGATTATCATGTGTTTTTCCTTCCACTGATCATGAACTTTGAATCATTTTTAGTTTTCTTTGAAATTACAGTCTGATATCATTGTTTCTTTATTATGTCATCCTTTAAAGCTTTGATTTTAATTCCCTCAAGAAGATGGAAAATGTAGTTTTCTTTTCATTATGTGTTCAACAAATGAACTTTGTGTCATCTGCTATTCCTTACTTTCTTTCCATGCAGTAGTATAGGTTTTTGCATTTACGTTGTATTTACAGGTAGATGTTTGATATCCTTTTATGCTTTCTGGTAAAAGCATTCACATTTGATTCATTGAATATCTCATATAGGGAGCTGTACCCAATAAAATTTAGAGGAAGGTTATCAATTTCATGATAGCCTATCCAACTGTTGGTGTTGATTTGTCCTTTCACTTGGGCATTTGTGGTCAGATTTGCACACATTTTCTTGGAGGAGAATCTGTTCACTAATAGATTTTTGGTGACTCTACTGGGGAAAGAAATGAAGATCATTGCATAACATTCATTTCCTCAATTTTATGGTTATCTTTGCATGCAGGAGATTGGTGACTCTATGTTATAGACTTGTTGAATCTTTGATTTTGGAGTTTTAGCCTATATTATGGTGGCAATTGCAACTCAACCAAGGGGGGCTCAAATCGGACCATTTTCCTTAGCCCAGTATTCAACCTTACCAAAAAGGTCATGCGAATACCTTGCCAAGTTTCATGGAAACAAAACACAAGATCCAACTGATCACATCAAAGCGGTTACTGTTACATGTAGAATTCTTGGTGTGCAGGAAGAAGATGTGTTTATTAGGTTGTTTGTTCAAAGCCTCATGGGAAAAGCTATAGATTGGTTTCAGCATTTGCAAGATGGATGTATTACAATTTGGGATGATCTTGAGGAAAGATTCCTTGAGAGATTTCAACCCACAATCAATTCCCATCAATTATTGATAAATCTTTTGCAAATTCAGATAAAAAAAGATGAATCTGTAAGGTAGTTCATTGATAGATTTAATAAAACTATTGGTAAAATTCCTCTAGCCTTCCAACCAAATGAAACAAATCAGGTATGCTTCTTTATTATTGCTATGAATGTTGAAGTCAAGTTTTGGTTATAATGCCTTGGAGTGCAAAATTTGGTAAATTTACGAATAGAAGCAATCAAGTTAGATGATGCCTTAATTCTTAGTGGTATGAAATCTATAAATACTCCCCCAATGAAAGAATACCTTTGTGGACAACAATACATTGATGAAGAAGTTACAAAAAAGAAGCCTATTCTAGAAGAAGCCAAACCTACTCCAACTATTTCCCATTTTCAAAATCTAATAGTTTTTAGTGATGGAGACTTTAGAAGACCCTTGTTGGCTGAAGATGGTGCTTTAAAAATGTTAGGATTCTACTGTGTGCATATTGAAAATGATGAGGAGGAGCAAAGAAATGATAAAGTGCTCGTAAATCTAGGTAACAAGGATTTACCACAATTTTTCTTCAGCCCAAAGGCTAGATCTCTCAAATCCACAGGTACAAAATGTTATCTAGTTTCAAGTGGTCTAGATGATAAAGGTTTTTAGAATGGTATTCAAAAGCCCAGTCTCACTCAAAGAATGAATATTGATGGTTCTTTATATTCTAAAAATTGTAATCAGCAAGTTGAAGAACCTACCATATATGATAATGAAGCCATATCATATTCTCCTTCTGGAACTTGTGTTGATAGTAAGGTGACATATGCTGATGAGGATTTATCTTACTCTAAAAGTTCTTTTTATCATATGAATATTGAGATGAAACAAAAAAATAACCATTCATATGCAGTACCACATCAACAAGAAATATTAGTTATCAAAGAAGACAACCTCGCTGTAAAAAATTCAAAATGTGAAAAAGAGGTTGAGCACCATGATGAAGTAAGATGGGAGAATAGGAATACTCAGGTTAAAAATGAGAATCCTAGCACCAATGATAAAAAAGGTAAAGAAAAGTCCAAAAATCAGGAGGGAAAAATTGTCTGGAGTGACCTTAATCCACTTTTCATACCGATGGGGTTTTGTGAGAATACTGCTATCAAAGAAAATCCTCTTTTCCAGTCTCAAGATTCACAATTAAATAATGAAAATCTGTTCAATTCTTCCATATTAAAAAATTCTGAAATTTTGATGGAAGAAGGAAAGGTTGGGGTTAGTCCCCAACCAGTTGAAAAATTTGTTGAAACATCATGTGAAAATCTCATCTATGGGGAAGAGGAAATCACAGACATGTTCCTATCATCACTCAAGTTGGATGATTTCTTTAATGATGAACTGGATATTTGTTCAAATCAGATTAAGGATGAAGCATTTATTAATAACTTTTCTTTTCATCCGTCTATGCATAATGTTGTTGATTTGGATTGTAAGAGAAATGCTAAGATATGTGATGAAATTTTAGAAAGAGAAAGGAATAGAATTTATGGCAGGATTGATGATAGTTGGTTCCTTGAAAGAGGTGAAGGAGATATATATCCAAGGGCTGATCCTATGTTGAAGGAGGCATCATTATGGCTGCAAACTGATCATGACCACACACAAGAATTGAGTCTACATGAAAATATCCTTAAGGATTACACATCATCTTTTGGTGAGGCTTTTTCATTTCATGTTTTTCAGCTTGAGGTAGAATTAGATCCTGCCAATGTGAATGATCAATCCTTCAGTAGGAATGAGTACTATGATGAGTCATGGCTTTTTGGAAAAGAGAGTTGGATCAGCATATGGATGTGTGTTATCAATTTGAAGTTTGGAATTGAAAGAGTCATCATCAAGCAATGGTTTGGAACTATTTCATTGAGGTATGCTTTGCTGATTTGAAAAGGCTCCTATTTCTCTCAACCGGTAAATGGATTCACTTAACTTCTTCTTTCTTTCAGTCTTTATGGTAGGTTCATTTCCTACCTTTGTAAATTTTGTAAATAAGTTTTGTTGTGCATAGTGGTAGTTAGGAATAATGTGCAAGCTTCAAGCTTGCTATTAGTTTAGGTATTGTTGTTTTTGTTTGCTGGTGTTTCCCTACTCCCCTCTGCCTTCTTTACATGTAGCTCCCGGTCTTCTTTTCTTGCTGACTCTATCTGCCCAATGTTGAGGCACTATTCTTCTCCCAGAGATTGCTTGAGTTCTTCGATTTTGTATCAAAATTAGTCCCACAGTTAGAGCCCCTGTTAGCACCCAATATGATCATGGTTTTAAAATTTCAAGTTCAAAATTTTTGAACCACTTCAAACTGAAGTTCAAAGTAGTTCAAAGAGGTTTGACAGTCCAAATGATTTTGAAAATATAGATTGGTTAGTTCAAAAAGGATTCAAAACTCAGTCACTGTTTGTGATTCAGTTCTAGTTAGCCCAACAATTTCAGAGGATGTGAGGGGAAAATTAAGATGAAGATTAGGTTCATAAGCTCAAAGTGGCTCAAAAACTTGAAGTGGTTCAATACTTTGATAAGCAAATCTAGAAACAAAATTCAAGTTCAATTTCTTCAAGTTTGATGATCCACTAGCGGGGGTATCGAGATCATTGAGTTCAAAAGTTAGACTTCACTGGAAACTCCATCAAATCTATCTAATCCTTCTTGATGTCAATTCAAATTTTAGTGTTCAAAGATGGAGATACATAAGTCTCAGGATATCAGTCATAAGTGGTTTAGAGGTTTGAAACAGTCCATTTTGCTCTTCATATAGATTCGTTGATATGGTTCAATGGTTCAAGATTTAGATTCAGATCTAAATTAGATTCTAAAGTACAGTCTTCGATTCTCAAAGTTGGGTTAATAGCTCCAAATGTAGATCTTGAGGGGGGGAAATTGTAACCTGAAGCTGTAAATTGATAATCCAATAAACTATGGAGGATGCAGATATCCCACAAGCGTATAACTTGAAGCTCATTAGTGATCACACTTCCATCATAAAAGGAGGAACACGAGTCTCCCAGATTAGTAAAGATGAATCAAAGGGCATGTAAATTAAAAATTTGCATCAAGAGAATGAAGATTGAAGATGGCAATGTTAATTATTGAACCACATATAAGCCTGCCACAAGGTTGATGGAAAATCAAGTGCTTTTATATGTTGTATGCCACGGTCAACCAAGATCTCCACATGGTGTGATAGGAAAATAAAAAAAAATTATGTTGAAAGAAAACCAACATTCTCTCAAGCACAATAACTCTATGTCTTAAGGAGAATATAGCCACAATGCCACATCATTAGGTATACTAGCTACCGATAGTGGGAATGTGCTCCAGTCAAGTGTGAACGTGACTAATGTCAATTAGACCTGATCAAAGGGGATAAAATTACTCAATCATGAAATGCTATGACAGACTAAAGCAATTTATAAAGAGTACCAATGATTTTTATGGTGTTAATATAAATATTCAAACACAACTCCTGTGATGAAGTTTGCAAATGGATGCCTAATCATACCCATGTTATCAAGATATAAAAGAAGAAACCTTCATGAAATACGACAGGCATGTCAATATGACCATAAAGGAAGGGTTGGATTACAAGGAGAGCCGCAAATGAAGTTGATGCCATTTAGATATATAAATGTACATTACAACGGTTTAGCAAAGTAATTGAAAGTAGCCCACAAATTTGCATAAAAATATGAGGAGAAGGTGCATATTTCTAAAACTCAATTATGATAGCCAACATCTAAATCCATGAGAGCAATATGGATAGATACACTAAA
The DNA here is from genome assembly GCA_028749045.1 of Cupressus sempervirens. Classification (NCBI taxonomy): domain Eukaryota; kingdom Viridiplantae; phylum Streptophyta; class Pinopsida; order Cupressales; family Cupressaceae; genus Cupressus; species Cupressus sempervirens. Next base: position 493,596,394 of record CM053787.1, read on the forward strand.
AATGAATCTAACTATTGCAAAATAAATCGATCAAGCCTACCCTTATGAATTGCCTAACAGTTAAAAGCTTGTGGGTGCACTATCACTATGGAGATTAAAGCAATAATTCAGTCATCGAGGTCAAGTTCATTGACACTTTTTGTCAAGAGATGAGTAATGCAAAATAAGTTTGATCTATGTATCAAGATAGAGGAGAGCGATAATTAGAAGTGAGAACCCAAAACTCAAAGAATAGATAGTAAACCAAAATGGCCAAAGCCTTGTCATTAATGGAAGCTTTGAGATAACACACATACTATCGCTATTAAGCTCGACTTATATTACATTCTTTTTTGAGCGGTGTCGCTGTTTCAAAGGTCAAAGAGGTCAAGAAGCTATGTCACTTTATAACAACAGTTCACATAAATGAAGCTAAAAGAGCTTAGCCTACAAAACTTAATGGTCTTTGGTATTAAATGATCATATCTTTGTAAATATATAATGCTGAGACTTGCCTATCAATTGGTGTTTTTGAAGAATACATAGAAGTTTCCAAATCTGATGCAACCATATACAGATACTGAAACTTTGGTTAATAATCTTTGGAGATTATAGGGAGATATTGCAAAACTTAAAGGTCATCAAAATAATCTAGAAAAAGATTACTATTAATGAAAATAAACTTTATGAAGGAAAACCAAGGGAGAAAAGATAAAAGATTTCTTGGGAAGCAAAAAAGGATATCAAGAATCAGTTATGAAGTGGAAAATTCACAGGAAAAGAATAGCTTAAAATAAGTCTGTGGCAGAGTAAAGGGGGTCCCAATTCTTCCTTCTTCCAGACTATAGACTTTGGGCTCCAGGCAGGGAGGGGATTTTTCAAAATTGTCTCATTTTCTTGAGAGACTAGGAGAGACAGAGCATGGGCAAATTTTCTTTCTTTTAGAACTGTGTGTTTGAGATGAAGATAAAATTTTTGTGCTTGATGTAATATTGTGGAAAAAGTTTATGTTTTCTTTGAATAATGGTTAGATTGTAATGTGTAAAAGAGTCTTTGTGGTCTTTTATAGTTAGGAAAGGGATACTAGAGGTTAAACACATTAAACTTTGATTATAATGTATTTTTCCTTCCACTGATTACAAACTTTGAGTCATTTTTAGTTTTCTCTGAAATTACAATTTGATATCATTGTTTCTTTATTATGTCATCCTTCAAAGCTCTGATTTTAATTCCCTCAAGAAGATGGAAAACATAGTTTCATTTTCATTACACAGTGTAGTGTTCAACAAATGAACTTTGTGTCATCTACTATTCCTTACTTTCTTTCCATGCAGTAGTATAGGTTTTCGCATTTATGTTGTATTTACAGGTAGATGTTTGATATCCTTTTGTACTTTCTGGTAAAAGAATTCACATTTGATTCATTGAATATCTCATATGGGGAGTTGTATCTAATAAAATTCAAAGGAAGGTTATCAATTCCATGATAGCCTATCCAACTATTGGTGTTGATTTGTCCTTTCACTTGGGCATTTGTGGTCAAATTTGCACACATTTTCTTGGAGGAAAATCTGTTCACTAACACTTATTCTTTTATGTTCAAAAATTCTTTCCATCTAAGGGCACAGTTGTGTGGAGGAAAGACACCCCTATTCTTTATTAGATAAATGAATTTATTGAAGAAATGGGTGAAAATTTTGAAAGGGTGTTGGATAATTATTTTGAGGTATTCAAGGAGAAAATGAACAATAGATTCTAGATCCCACCCAATGTTGTAGAAGACTACAAGGATGATATATGTTTCATGGTGGACTATGATAGAGTGTACACTCAAGTAGTCATACCAAGAGTGGCATGGGTAAAACCATTGTCTTATGAAATTAATGTTGATGAAGCTAGAGACATCATTGAGGCATTAGTAAATGAGCTAGCCAATCCTAATCTTCCTGCATTTGGCACATATGAGGAAGCCAAGAAGAGGATAGAGCTTAGTATTAAGATTCCTCAAGCTCTTAGTAGAGGCAAGAAGAGAATTGCTAAATTAAAGATAGCTAAAATTCCTCTAATGCTTACCGAGGGCAAGGGTGAAGATGAAGAGGAGGAATCTAAAAAAGAAGGGGAAGAATCAGAGAAAGAGGAACTAGCAAGGAATAAAGGTAGAGTTTTTATCACCAAACCTCAGAAGCAACCAACTATAGTGTTCACTAGGAGAACTAGGAAAGGTAACAATGAACCAGTATTTATTTGCTTTGCACCTACATTTGAGGAAAAAATGAAATAGCTAAGAGTTGGAGCAGGAATTTGCAACTTCAAAGTTCTCAAATATGAGACTCGAACTCTAGCTGAGCAAAAAGAGATTGAGGACTTAGTTATGGAAAAGATGGGTATTTGGAAATACTCCCCTACACAAATGAAACCTCAAGTCCATTTAGATATTTTTGCTAAAATCAAAGTCAAATGGGAGAATATGGTGCAAACTATAAAGGACATCTTTGAACAACAACTAAGATAGTTGGTACCAAATCTGACTGATGCAGAAGTGAAGAAGGCAATAAAAGAGCATGAAGATAGAATGATTCTAAAGCTTAATACATGCTTCATATTAATGAAGAATATAGAATTGGTGGTTAAGCATGCCTCAGACATTTGGAGAGATATATATCATCTCAACAAGCCATCAGAAGAAACTGTTGAAATTAAAGATGATGGTAGCAGTGACAACAATGATGATGATGACAATACTCCTTCAATCATAGTTGCAATAGGAGAATTGCATGCTCTAATGGAGGAGAAGGAAGAAGAAGAAAAGGAGGAAGAAGTAGAAGAGGAATATAAAGATGAAGATGATCTAGTCAAAATAACAGTCGAAGCAATTGTATCTCTTCCTCACACTCCACCAAATACTATCACATCTGTGGAGACAACTTCTACTAGTGAGATTGTGAGCACAACAGTAACATCAATCGCTCAATTTTCACCAGCCACCTCCTAGCTCCAAGTATCTACAATGGAAATGTCAAGCACTTCATCTATTGAGCTAACTATTACTTCTTCAGCTGTCGAGTTAGCTCCCTCTACTCCTGCATCATCAGTAAGTGCAATAGTGAGTTCTATAATTTTTTCTTCATCAATTCTAGTTAGCTCTATAGTTTTGTTTTCATTGGCATTATCTGCATCCACTTCAATTCTAGTTAGTTCAAATATTTCTATGGGTATTCTACTGAGTGTGGCACCATTTTTGGGAAGTGTTTCAATTTTAGATTTTTTTAGTACTTCTATTGGCATTCAATCCTTAAGTGCTATCCCATTTTTTGCTGCTAGCCCTTCTATCTCCACTATTGTGTCTATTCCAAAGGTCAAGCCAGTGATCACAGAAGTAGAAAAAATGCAACCATTGAAACTTCTGATCACTAGAAAGGAAATTGAATAAGACATTGAATTAGACATAGCGATAGAAATACCTAAGATTGACTTTGACACTACTATTGTTGAAGAGATGAGGTTAGCAAGTCAACTCATAGAGAAGAAAGCTACACAGAAGCAGTTAAGGTCTGAAAGGGATAAGGAGTATAGAATAATTGAGAATGCCAAGAATATAATTATAGAAGCTATAGGTGTTGAAGTGGATTCCACTCAACACATTTTGATTCAGTTAGAAGAGGTTGTACAAAAATATAATGAGGACTCTTTCAGACAAGAAAAAATAATTGAAAAGGCTGAAAGGAAGTTTGATGACAAGGTGCTAGAGCATATTGCTCAATATATTGCAATCAAACAAGTTGAGTTGTCCACATTTTTGGGTAATTTTGAAAATTCTTTTAATAGTGTAGCATACCTTTTTGCCAAACTTTGTGTTGTCTCTAGTTTTACTAAAGAAATAAAGGAGAAGATAAATAAGATTGATGTTGATATGCAATCTAGTACATCAAAGTTGCAGACTAACTCCTCCTCTAGCTCCTCCCATCACACCAAGGTGAAATATCTGGTAGACGTACAGGTAGAACTTCTGAGAGAAGAAGCAAGAATGAGAGAAAACTTGATTGATATTTAGAACATGGTCTTACCAATAATGAATACAATGCAGAAACATATTGCTCATTGCAAAACATTGGTCCAGGATCATAACTTCTTAGTGGCTGATCACATGATGAAATTATTAGTAGAAGTTCAGATTACCGTCTCCACCTGCCAAATTTTGCAAGAGAATTGGGATAACTCATTCGCCCTCATTCTCAAGGTACATCAAAAATTTCTATCTCATTTTGGTATAACTATATAAATAGTATATGTAGCCCTTTGGTATTACTGTCAAAAAGGGGGAGAGATATCAGTATAAGCAAAAGGGGGAAACACTGTATATAAGAAGAGATATTAGTATAAGTGAAAGGGGGAGATTGCACTCAATAGAGTTAGCATGTATATGCATATAGTTATGTATGTAAGTATCTTTGTATATACATTATGTGTCATCAATATATGTAGGAATGTATATGTAGCAGCTTTACAAAGATACATTTTGAAAAACCAAAATTTAGTGAGTCAGATTATGTACATATGTTTTGGCTTATAAGTGTTTTGTCACTAATGCCAAAGGGGGAGATTGTTGGCATTAATTTATTATTTCCATTAGTGACAACACTTATCTATATCAGTGTAGCTACTGAGGTCATTACTTAGTTTCCTACGCTCACCAAGCATTCTAGTGTTAACCAAGCTTCAAAGTGTTCAACAGTTTACACCGAGTACAATAGTGACTATCGAATGAATACAGGCAATGTGAAGACTAGTAGTGTCTACTAAGCTTTACAGTGTCTACCGAGTAGCAATTTTGTGTCATGGAAATTTAGTGTAAACCAAGCATTGGAAGAAATAGTGTTTACAGAGTGAAGTAAGGTAAACTCAGCATGTAGTATCTACCGAGTGACACTACATCTACCGAGTCACCAGTGGTCACCAAGTTTAGAACTACATCGAGTGATCAGTATGGAATGAGCCTTCACTTCTACCAAGTGCATGATGGTTCTTTGTAATGTAATGGATGCTAAGTATCAGAAGGTCACTGAGTCAGTTCAGTAAACCCAAGTTATTTACTATTGGGCCGACTTTCTAATATGTTGTTCACTTGTATTTTGGCCGACCTTGTAGTTTTGTAAATTGGAAAGGTATATATGTAAGATGCATTGTAAGATATCAATATATTGAAGTACTATGTAGTATCTTTTGAGAAGTGCATGCGAAGGATTATCAGTAGCAGTTTAAGGAATGCAACAAGGTCAATATAGGAGAAAAAAGTCATATCTATCACATAAGGTGATAGCACTTGCATAAAGGATCTTATCAGAAATTAGTTATAAGTAGATCTACTACTTCATTCTAACAGGTGAATCATTTTCTAAATCCTTTAACAAGTTAGACTTAACAGTCTTTGAATAAATCTCTTAACCGAGTGCATACTTCATTGTATGTTTGTAAATGCTCTAACAAGGTGGACCTAGTAGTCCTTTATGCTCATAATAGGGAAGATCACCAGAAGTGGTCAATGTAAGCCTTAATAGGCCAGCTTTGTGCTATAGTAGTGAAGTTTTGTGGGTACCATCCCCACCCCAATTTTACTTTCTATTTGGAAGGTTTCTGGGTCACCAAAACATTGTGTTCTTTTGTGTGATGAATGTTTTATCTTTCAGTACTAATGTATGCAGTAGTATAGATGGATTTGTGGTGAATTTAAAGAAGAGTTTTGAAGTTACTGATTCACCCCTCCCCTCTCAGTAACTTAGCTAGTCTTGAATATTTCCAACAACTCTTGCCTCTACTCTTTGAATCTCTCATTCTATGGTGCACCTTGCAAGAGTTGCATAGTTTGATTCATTTAAGAGCCACCATCTCATAGCCTTTGCACATCATAGATAAAGAGCTATAAGCCACCTCTTGAGATGCCCTCTTTCATGGGTATTCTCAAGAATAATGGTTTATAGAAGTGTGTCCACATCTTCTACACACATTTTTGGCACCCATCATGGGTCTAGAACCAAGTTTCTAGCTCCATTTTATTGCTTGTATTTTTGTTAGATTATCATTTCTGGTTTTTTATAGTAGCATATTAGATCTAATCAAGTGGCTTTTTAGGTTTCTCACTTTGGTTTTAAGGCTAACCCTTGTGCAAATTGGTTTGAAGGCTACAACCTTAAGTTTTCAAAGTTTTGATCATATCTCCTAAATCACTTGAAGTTTAATTCTAATTTTTTTATTACAAGTTAGGGATACATCTAAGATGTCCTAATCTAATTTTTAGATTGTTTTGAATTGATTTGCATCCATTATGAAATTTTCTTTGTTTTTCATAATTTTTTTTTCTAGTCACAAATCAACGAACATTTTAGACAAATCTAAATTTTTTGAAAATTTATTTAAATTCTATAGGAGGTCCATTCTTTGTATTTTTAATTTAGAGGTCATATTAGGGCTGAAAAACTCAATTTGATAAAATTGGTCTATTTTGAAAAAATGTGTCCCTAAGGCACAAATGAAGGGATATTGCTAAATTTGTTACATTTTTGGAAATTAATTTGGTTTTTAATAGGGGTCTCTTCTTTTAATTTCTATTTTTGGAGCTGAAATTATAGCAAACAAGTCCATTCTTGTTGACTATGTCAAAAGCAAAAAGGTAAAAGAGAGCATTTGTAATAGTTTGCAATTTTTTTTGCATATGCTTGACTGGAAGGCAACTTGGATTATTGAGGAAACTAATAAATTTTTGTTTTAGATATTACTTTGTTATTATGCTCTAATCTTGATTTTTTTTCAAGGGTTTCTCATTTCATTTCTAAAAAGAATGCATGTCAGAGCTTCCAATGTGCAAGGGATACTAACATATGTTTGCAGGGCTGCCCAAAGCATAAAAATCAAACAAAAAAATTCTTGTTCTTTCCTTTCATTTTTAAGTGTAACATTATACTAGTTTTTAATTTTATTAGGCACTTAAGATCTTGTCATTAGAATCTTTTTGTGATAGAAAAGTATGCTCTTCATTCTTGTGGTGAATCCAAACTCTTGACCTACCTCTAGATTTCAAAAGCAAGATGGTTAATTGAACATTGTTTGGCATGTTTAGAAAAGGCTTTTGATATAGGAGAGTATGCTCTTCACCCTAGTAGTGAATTAGAAATCTTGACTTTCAAAAGTTGATCCATTTCTTGTTTAGTCTAGAATCCTTTAGAGGGCCTACTCTTGGGCAACCAAGAGGAATGACCCAAGTGGGGACAAGAAAACCTAGCTATTCCAACCCACTATAAACTCAAGGCTATCAAAGACACAAAACCTTGGTAGATGTAGCACTTATCTAACCTAGTGTGATTGCTTGTGGGATTGCAACCATGAGGAGATCACTAGGGAGGAATGCTTAAGGTACTCTTGTGGTTACAAGACTGGTTACTCATCACAAGTTGAGGTGTCCTGTATCAGGAGCAAGAGGAGCGCTATGAATGGAAATCCTTTCTAAACACCCTAGGTTAGTAGCTACCTTATTTTTCTACTCAACTTCTTGGTGCAAGGATCAATCCTAGTGGATTACCCTGATCACCCCAAGATTTTACACTCACCATCTATGTTCCCTTGGTTATGCTTATGGAATTTCCATGACAAAGCCAACATCTCTTGTGGTAAACCACTTGGCATGAGGCAATGGAGCACTTAGTGTGAGCCAAGTTGTTGAGTAATGAACTATAACTTTTAGGTGGATATTGCTTGATGTGTTCTTGAATGTGCTAGACCCATGGAAATTATTTGAACATACACATGATGATAGTTATAGGGTTTTATTTTGGGACCTCACATATGCTTGTATCATGCAAGGTTGATTTGTCCCTTTCTTTATTGTTTTAAGACTACTCCATGTGTTACTATCTTGCTTGGAAAAAAATTCTTTTGAACATAAAACTTGCTATGCTATCACTATTATCAAAACATTGTCAACCAAGTCAAAACATCAAGTCTTAACATTTTTCTTGTGTTGCTTGCTAAGAGGAGTCTCATCATTTGTCTTTTTTTTGCTATGCATATTGCTTGAACATGCTTAAAGTGACTCTTTGGTCTTAGTACTCTTGGTCTTTCTATCTTCATGGTCTATGTTGACTTGCTAGTTATCTTTTTTCTAAAATGGTTACCTTGATTTCTTGACTACACTCTTGGATTGGGAAAGTTGTTCACTTGTCACCTCCCTTGCTCTATCTATTTGGCTATTTGGCTTCATGCCTAGCTCTTGACTTGATCCAATAGTGTCATAAGTTTCTTGGACACTTTTCTTGATAAGTGAATACACTACCTCTCTAGTTTGGACATGAAGTTATCTTGTGTCACCTTCTTAGCTTCCTCAAATCTCCTTCATGCTTGATTATCTATCTACCAATATGGAATTCAAGTGTTGTGCTGCCAAACCTCAACCAAATCTAGATGATCATGATATCCTTCAAGACACTAAAGAGTTTCAAGATCTATATGCTCAATACAAAGAACTAGAAGACACAAATGATCTTTCTTACCTTCATCTCTCTAAGAAAATGTTAGAAATGAAGTCTAAACTTGAGAAAAAATTAGAGGAGAATATTGGATTCTTAAATGAATCTCCCTTAAGGCCAAGTTACATACACATGGGTAATCTTCTTCAAGGTCTACATGTTCTACTCCAAGACATAAAATGTCATCATCTTCTAGATCTAAAGACCTATTTAGAGAACAAGCAATTGATACCTCTTTTGAGCCTATGTCAAAGCTTTCATGATGGACCTAGCTTTGACCAAGACAATGATGAAGACATGCATGCATTCAATGCACTTGAGAAACAAAAAGAAGATCCTAGGCATACATTTGAGAGGATTTTTTCTCCCTTGGATTATTCTTATGATGATATCTTGCAAACACTTCTTGGCACCAAGCTCATCATGTTACCTAAGTCTAGCTCATATGGAAACCCATTCTTGGATATTTATTGTGCTTATCATCAACATAATGAGAATAGTTCTTTTGATTGTATCAAGATAAAACATAAAATCCAAGATCTTATTGATGATGGGATTGTTAATACTTCTAATGACTCATGTAGTGAGGATACTTCTTTTAAGAAAGATCATATTAATGAACCTATGTCTAGTGGTGGTTTCCCTGATACCTCTACTTCTTCCAACACTCATGCATCTCCCAACACTTCAAAGATTTCTAGTATGCCTCCATAAAATAAAGAACCTAATTCTTCCCACATTGACTATGTGTGTCCTCAAGGGCTATCTCTAAAAGAAACTCAAACTAATCTTCACTTGGCTGCAAATCTTTTCCATGCTACTAAGCCTAAAGACCCCCAATCTCCATGTGTTACTATGCCTACTTTGACAACTACTCCATTCCCTCTTGATAATCCCTTTAGCCATTACCTAATGATTCATTTTTGCATCTAAGAGGTAAGCTAGGGTTCATTCCCCTATTTGGAACCCACTAATAAGATTTTAGTGATGCATCAACCAAGCATGTTGAAGATCAGACAAGCTGGTGCAGTATTATCATAGTAGATTCCATATGAATATGTACATGGAAATTAAATTGATTTTTGTCTTTGTTAGAATATTTCAAAGAGGAAGAGTTAGCTTAGGTCTCTTTTTATCTTACATTTCATTTAGAATAGCTTTCATTTGCATTGCATTCATTCTACATTCTTGGATATTGGCACTCTTGCTTCTACTCTTTGAATCTCTCATTCTATGGTGCACCTTGCAAGGGTTGCATAGTTTGGTTCATTTGAGAGCTACCATCTCATAGTCTTTTAATGTCATAGATAGAGAGCTATAAGCCACCTCTTGGGATGCCCTCTTTCATGGGTATTCTCAAGAATAATGGTTTATAGAAGTGTGTTCACATTTTCTACACACACTAACAAGGAAACCTATAAGATGACCCCTCAACAAAATGAGGAAATTTCCAAACAAATACAAGAACTCCTAAACCAAGGAATCATTAGGAAAATCATTAACCCTTGTGTTGTTCCCACTGTCTTAGAATCCAAAAAGGGAGGAACTTGGAGGCTATGTAGTGACTCAAGAGCTATAAATAGGATACATTAGATATAGGTTCCCTATCCCTAGGATAGAAGACCTAATGGACTATTTAGGAGAAGCTAAATACTTTACTAAGATTGACCTAAAGAGTGGATACCACAAAATTAGGATCAATGAGGGAGATGAATGGAAGACAACCTTCAAAACCATAGAAGGTCTATATGAATGGATTGTAGTTCCATCTGGACTATCTAATGCACCATCTACATTCATGAGGCTCATGATTGAAGTCCTAAAAGACTAAAATGGAAAATTTTTAGTAGTGTATCTAGATGATATACTTATCTTTAGCAAGACTATAGACTAAAATCTCAGGCATTTATAGATTGTTTTCAAGAAGCTACATGAGGAGAAGTTGATGATAAACTTGGAGAAGTGTGACTTTACGAAGACAAAGATGGTGTAACTTGGGTTTGTGTTATCCCAAGGCAATATAAATATAGATCCAAGGAAAGTAGAAGCCATTTTCAACTAGCCTACCCCAAGGATTGCAATAGAGGTAAGAAGCTTTCATGGTTTAGCCCAATATTATAGGAAGTTCATCAAGTAGTTCAATGCTATTTGTGCTCTTATGCTTGATACTATAAAAGGAGTTTTAGAAGTAGTAATCTTTCCTTGGTTGTATTTATTTATTAAATGGGATAAGCCAAGGTATCCCTAAATGTAGTTTGTCCTATTATACACATGTGAAGGACATGTTATTTTCTTGTCCTCTAGTCCACATGTGAGAATAACTCTTTTTTGTAATTCCTTTTATAAAAAAAATTAGTTTATCCTCCTTAAGAGGATATTAACACTTTGCAGACACTTATTATGAATGGTGGCATTCATAGAAATGGGAGTTACACATGCAACTCCTTTTTCATCTCTATTAAAGAGATGCCTCTCTCATTCTTCTACACTTCTTCTTTACATCTTCTTGATGTTATTGTAATGAGCTAATTTTCTCCACAATCCTTCTTCCTCCTCTCTCCTTCCATAGGCTTCTTTGCCACATTCTTAATATTACACAAGGGATTTTGTTTGCTTTCCCCTTTCAATATCTGTTGTCTCCATTCTTGTTGATCCATTGAGAAACTCATTTGGTTTATAGTACTATTCTTCACATTAAGCTATCTTGGAGTGTTTTATTAGTTTTCATTTTGCTTGATTTCTTACATGGTATTAGAACATTCTAATCCTTTTTTTGAGCTTGTGTGAAGGTTACCATTTGCAAATCTTTATTAAGAGAGAAAAAATAAGATTCATTTTTTTGCTAATCCTCTAGTGCTGGTTTCTTTATAATATTATTTTTTGTACTAGCCTCCTTTGGAAGGCTTACCACTAGAGGATTGTTATTTTCTTTCTATCTATTTTTAATTTCTCTTGTTTTGGAAGACTTGTCACCAAAACAAGAGAAACTTTGCACTCTTTTGTTGCAAGTTTCATTAATCTAACATTTTCCTTACAAATTGTTCATTTTATTTGGTGTACTATATTATTATTTTACTAACATTGATTTTGTAGGAAATTTTATTTTCATTTCTTGCATAGAATAATAAAAACTCTAATCTTGCTTTTCTTTCATAATATTGAGTTGCAATTTCTCTGGTTTGTACCTTAAATCTAATCTCAAATCTTCAATTAGCTTTTTTTACAAATATAAATCATCTTTGATAGTTGTAGTGGTTTTTCTTCCATTTAATCTTCTACTCACTTTATTTGTTAAATCTCAATCTCTCTTTAATTAGTTTTGTTGCATTATTTTGTTTTGGTGCTAACATTTTAAATTTTTTGTATTCCTTATCTTTGTTCCCTTCTATCTTTTGATTGTTCTTGAGTGTGTGCGTCCCTTTCATTTCTTCAACCGAGACAAATGTAATCTTCATTTCTTCTTAATTTTTGTGGCATCAGATGCAATAGATTATTTTGTGGTAGATGTCTCTAAATCCTCTATCCATAATTATTATTTTTATCTTATTATCACAAACTCTTATGTTTTGCATATAGTTGTAATTGCCCTTTAGATTCTACCAAAAGTTTTTATTGTAGTCTTCATTATCATCCTCTGCTTCATAATTAGTTAAATAGTCTGTCAGTATCTATTGCACTTGACTAATTTGGACATTTCTTTAATATCCTTATATTTATCTGCGTAGTCTCTCTTGATTTATTACTTCTCTATTTTGGAACACTTCTTTCATAACACTTAAAGCTCCTTTTCATTTATGCATGACTAGGTCAGCCAACGTAGATCTCCTTTTCTTATTGCTTTCCCTTCTAAACTTGTGACCCTTTCTTTGCCTTGCCTAGCCTTTAACTATTTGCTTAAGTGGCCTGCTCTTCCTTTGTTGTGCCACTCTCCCTTATAATTCTTTTTTTTTTCTACCTATCATCCCTCACTTTTTACGGACTACTCTGAACCTCTCCCTTTGTGTGAGCTCATGTGCTCTATCTCCCTACGGCCTGTCTCTCCTATTCTCCTACTGCATGCTGGTCTACCTTGCTAAGCCACCTCCTTCGTCAAAAATTATCTTTTCTTTGTGATATTATTTTGCCACTAAATGATTATTTCTGCTCTTTGTATTTTTCCCGCTCTTTGTATTTTTCCATACATTTTTTTAATCCTAGTCTTCATTACTAAATAATTTTCATTTGGTTTCTCCAACCGTGAGTCATTATCTTTTATAGATTAATATTACCATTTGAATAATTCATAAACACTTAAAGAAAAATTAAGTGAATTAATTTTTGCATAAAATAAAAGACGTGTGCATTTGTTTAAAGTATATTAAACCTTAAGAAATTTTGACTTCCTTTTATTAACCCTTAGCTAGACGTTCTTTCTTAAGAAAAAGTTTCTTGTTTTTTATGAATTATTAAAAAAAGTTTGTTTAAAACTTTTCCATAGTCCAATATTCATGGTAATTTAATTTAAAAAAAAAACTTTTCAAAAGATTCAAATAAAAGTATCCTTTTTTGTTTTTTTAAAACTTTTTCTTTGTTAAAGAGTTTTTAATAAATATATATAAAATCAATTTTTTTCAAAAAAAAATTGTTATTTGTTTTTTTAAAAGGTTTAGTATATAAGATTTTTTTTTGGTAATAAAGTTGTAATATTTTTATTGTTTTTTTTTTTTTAATACTTTATATTTTTAAGATTCTTTTTTTCTTTCATTTAATTGAGTAATTTCTTAAATAATCATGTCTACTTTAATTCCTAAGATTAAGTTGAATAATTCAAACTATCATGCTTGGAAAACTCATCTTTTCTTTATTTTTTGATTTAAGCATATTTTAGATGTTGCTACTGACCCTTCTATAATTCCCGTTACCTCGGCTACACAAGATGAAAAAAAATGTATGCAATACTAAAAATGAGGAAGCCCTTGGCCTCATTGGTATATCTCTTAACCCATATTTATATGTTCTAATTACTCATTGCACTGCTGCACACAAAGCTTTGGGATATTTTGAAGCAAACATATGATAGACCATATGAATCACACAAGATTCAATTGCAAGACAATTTGGAAGACTTGAGGTATATTGATTTGAAATTCATGGATGAATTTTTACTTAAATTTGATTATATTAAAAGTCAACTAATTGGATTAGGCGTTACTCTCACTGATATTAGATTAATTACCATTATTTTAAAGAAATGTCATCCTAGACAATTTCAAGAATTTATCACTAATGTTCATTCTCAACTTGCTATTCCTACTTTGTCTACTCAATTAACTTATAGTATTTTTCAAAATTTATTACGTCAAGAGGAAGCTAAGTTGTTGGAATTTGGTACTCTTAGATCTAATGAACATACATTTGTGTCTAAAAATCAAATTCATAATCTTAGATCGTCTAATCATGCTCCCAATAATAATCAATATCAAAAATTTAATACCCACAATTTCAATAATAATCATAACAATCATAACTTTAATAATTGTCACAATAATAGCAACATATTTAATTCTAGACTTTTAACAACAATAATAATCAAAATACAAATCGTAATAATAACCATCCTAATCAATATAATACTCCTAATAAGATACCTCATTGTACTTATTGCAGAAAAGATGGTCATTGGACTAACAATTGTTTTAAAAAGAAAAATAATAAGCAACCTATCAATAACAATAATGAACACAATAAAAAATCTCATGGTAATCAATCTTGTCATGTTTTTACTGTTAGTTACAATGTCCCTAAACGATTAGAATGGACTGTTGATAGTGATGCTTCTCAACATGTTACATCTCATAAAGAAGCATTTGATTCTTTGCAACCCTATCCTTCAAATACTCCAATTTAATTAGCTGATAATCATAGTTGCAAAGTTGAAGGATTTGGTGATGTTAATGTTCAAAATGGAAAGTTATGTGATGTTCTTTATGTTCTCGATTTGAAAACCAATCTTCTTTCAGTTGCTAAATTATGTCAAGATTATAAAGTTGAATTTATAAGGACATGTGTTCTATTATTGATCCTAGCACTAATCTTGTTGTTGCTAATGCTAAGTTGAGTCATGATAACTTATTCAAGTTTTATGAGTTTACCTCTTCAAGGCACTCTTTGCAAGAAAATATTGATTTTAATGTGTGGCATGAAAGGCTTGGTCATTTGAATTTTGATTATATATCATTAATGCTAAAATCTCATATGGTTGAAGGATTACCTCATATTGTTCCATCTAAGATTACATTCACTGGGTGCATAAGTGGAAAAATGCATAGGGAGCCCTTTCCCTATGGTTCATCATGGAGGGCATCTCATAAGTTACAATTGATTCATAGTGATCTTTTAGGACCTATGGAAAACATCTCCATTCAAGGTTCAAAGTATGCTCTTACTCCCATTGATGATTTTACTAGAAGAATTTGGATATATTTCTTACATAACAAAGATCAAGTACTCAATACATTTTCTGAATTTCATATGTTAGTGGAAAGGCAGTCTGATTCTAAGATAAAGATTCTTCAAACTGATAATCATACTGAATATGTTAATAATGCTTTTCATTCTTACTTAAGATCATTTGGTATTAAACATCAGCTTACTATTCCTTATACACCACAACAAAATGGTGTAGTAGAAAGGAAGCATAGAACTATTGTGGAAATGGCTAGATGCATGTTACATGCAAAAAAATGGATTATAAGTTTTGGGCTGAAGCTATGTCTTGTGCCACTTATATTCTTAATAAAACTCCTACTAAGGCTTTGAGGGATATAACTCTTAAAGAAGCTTGGTCAGGTAGAAAGCACAATTTACAACAATTAAGGATATTTGGATCTATTGCTTATGTTCACACACCCAAACAAAAAAGGCATAAATTAGATGCTAAATCTTCTCCATTTATATTTTTTGGGTATGATGAAAGTACTAAAGGTTATAGAGTCTATAATACTCTTACTAACAAGGTTCAAATTGTAAGAGATATTTGTATTGTAGAAAATGAAATACATGATTGTTTTAAGGTTCAAGATGATGAATTTAGTGGAAGTAAGATTGTAGTTGTGGAGGACCAACCTCCTTCTCTAAACCCTACACCTTCTCTAAACCTTTCTCCTCTAAACCCTACTCCTCAATTATCTTCTTTTATTCCTCCTTTTTCTTCTAATTCCAATAATGATGATAATGTTGATACTAATGATGCATTTATAGATCATGACTCTTCTTTAGTGATGAATCTATTACTACTAAGAGAAGACCTAAATGGGTTTAAGGTTTACTTAATGAAAGTGATGATTATCTTACTAGATTTGGTGGACTTAAACCTAGGAGAATTAATTATTGTAATTATGGTTTGATGAATTCTCTCATGAACTCTAATGATCCTCAAACTTTTGAACAAGCTAAGATTTAACCTCATTGGCAAAAATTTATGCAAGAGGAATATGATACTTTAATCTCTAATGAAACTTGGGATTTAGTCTCTTTGCCTCATGGTAAGAATTTAGTTTCATGCAAGTGGTTATATAAAATCAAACTCAATGCAAATAATGAAATTAGTAAGTTTAAAGCTAGACTAGTAGCTAGGAGATTTTCCCAAATTGAAGGTTTAGGTTACAATGAAACATTTTCTCTAGTTACTGAAATGCCTACTGTAAAAATTGTGCTTTTTTTAGCTTAAAAAATGAATTGGCCTATTCATAAAATGGATGTTAAAAGTTCCTTTTTAAATGGTGATTTACATGAAGAAATTTATATGGCTCAACCACCAGGTTTTATCTAAGAAGGTAGTGAGCATTTAGTATGTAAACTAAAGAAATCTATATATGGTTTAAAGCAATCTCCAAGAGAGTGGTATTCCAAAATTAATGCCTTTTTTATTTCTCAAGGTTTTGATAGAATTAAGAATGATCCTAACTTATACATTAAACATATTCAAGATGATATTATCATTATTATTCTATATGTTGATTATTTGATTCTTACTTCAAGTTCTAACACTTTGATATCTGATATTAAGTTTCAACTCAATCAAAAATTTCAAATGACTGATTTAGGAATTTTACATTACTTTTTAGGAATGGAAATATGACAAACACCTAAGGGCATTTTTCTTTCTCAAAGAAATTATGCTCAAGATCTTTTGGATAGGTTTCAAATGAATAATTTTAACCATGTTTTTATTCCATGTGAATTAGGAACTAAGTTAATGGTTGATACAAATAATCCTTTTGTTGATGCTACCTCTTACAGACAACTTGTAGGAAGTTTAAATTATCTTACTCTTACTAGACCCGATATTGCATATAGTGTTGGTTTAGTTTCAAGATTTATGTTTAGACCTCAACAAACACACTTTAAAGTAGCTAGAAGAATATTAAGATATATAAAAGGAACTCTTAATCTAGGTTTATTTTATGATGCAAGTTCTAATTTTACTTTACAAGGATTTATTGATTCTAATTTAGGTGGAGATCCCAATGATGGGAAATCTACTTGTGGTTATTGTTTCTTTGTTGGTTCAGGTGTTGTATCTTGGAAAAGTAAGAGAGACACCTCTATTTCTCTATGTTCTACCAAAGCTGAATATAAAAGTTTTACTAATGCATCTAAAGAAGCTCTATGGCTTAGAATAATTCTTGAAGATTTGGGTATACCTCAACAAGAAGCTACACCTTTGTATTGTGACAATTAAAGTGTAATAGCCTTGGCAAAGAATCCTATCTATCATGCAAAGTCAAAGAATATTTCTCTCCACCACCACTTCATTAAAGAACACATTGAAGAAAAGAAAGTGTCCCTCATCTATTGCAAGGTAGAAGATCAAGTTGCTGATATTTTGACAAAACCTCTTTCTAGAGAGAAATTTGAATTTCATTGTAAGAACTTGGGTTTGATACCCTTTGATGTAATCTTTCCAAGTAAAGATTAAAGGGGGATGTTAGAAGTAGTTATATTTTCTTGGTCGTATTTATTTATTAAATGGGATAAACCAAGGTATCCCTAAATGTAGTTTGTCCTATTGTACACATGTGAAGGACATGTTATTTTCTTGTCCTCTAGTCCACATGTGAGGATAACCCTTTTTTGTAGTTCATTTTATAAAGGAAATTAGTTTATCCTCCTTAAGAGGATATTGACACTTTGCATACACTTATTATGAATGGTGGTATTCATAGAAATGGGAGTTACACATGCAACTCCTTTCTCATCTCTATAAAAGAGATGCCTCTATCATTCTTCTACACTTCTTCTTTACATCTTCTTGATGTTATTTTAATGAGCTAATTTTTTTCACAATACTTCTTGCTCCTCTCTCCTTCCATAGGCTTCTTTGCCACATTCTTAATATTACGCAAGGAGTTTTCTTTTCTTTCCCCTTTAAAAATCTCTTTTCTCCATTCTTGTTGATCCATTGAGAAACTTATTTGGTTTATGGTAATATTCTTCACATTAAGATCTTTTGGATTGTTTTATTAGTTTTCATTTTGCTTGATTTCTTACAAGGATGAATGAAGACTAACTTTGTTTGGAATGAGAAAGGTAACCATGGATTTGAGTTTTTTAGGAAGAAGATTTCCACTCAACCAATCTTAGTTTAACCAATCTTTGAGAAGTTGTTCATAGTTGAGTGTGATGCCAACAATGTGGCTATTGGTGCTATTTTAAGCCAAGAGGGAAGAATAGTGGCTTTTCATAGTGAAAATTTAAGTGATGCTAAGAAGAAGTACTCTTATTATGACCTAGAGACATATAATCTAGTCCAAGCACTTAAGAAATGGAGGCACTACTTGCTTGCAAAGGAATTTGTGGTCTTTTTCAGACAATCACGAATTGAGTTTCTTAAACTCACAAGACAAGCTCAATCATAAATATATGAAATGTGTAGAGTATCTGCATGCCTACACTTTCAACATTAAACACAAGAATGGATTGAAAAATAAGGTAGCAGATGCCTTAAGTACAAGAGTCCTGACTATACAAGAGGTCCACCTATAGAACATGGGTATTGAGAGCTTTAAAGACCTATATGCAGGGGATGAAGACTGTGGTGATATCTTCAAGGTATGTCAAGAGTACAAGAATCATTTTCATAGAAAATTCTCAGACTATATTGTCCAAAGTGATCTGTTGTTTAAAAGAAGTCAGACATGTGGTCAATTAGGGAAATTTTTATTCAAGAGAAGCACAATGGTGCTCTTAGTGGGCATTGTGGAGTCAATAAGACCCAAGATTTAGTGTAGAGGTTTTAAATTTGGCCTATAATGAATTTGGACATTAGGAAGTATGTAGAGAGTTGTGTTGCAAAAGGGAAAGGTTACATCTTTTAATGCACAATTTTACCAACCTCTTCCCATTCCAAGTAGACCATGGGAATGTTTGAGCATCTACTTTTTTGTAGGTTTTCCAAGGAAAAATTAAGTATTTGACATGTAATATGTCATAGTTTATAGGTTCAACAAAATAGCCCATTTTATTCCTTGCAAGATAGTTCATGATGCTTTCCATATAGTACATTTGTTCTTCAAGGAAGTAGTGAGGATACATGGCTTACCTATGAGTATAGTCTTAGACAGAGACACTAAATTCATGAGTCATTTTTGGAAAATATTATGGCACAAATTTGGAACTAATATATCTTTTGGGTCTACATATCACCAATAGATAGATGGCCAAATAGAGGTGGTACAATAGAATCCTTGGAAATCTATTGAGGTGTCTTGCAAAGGAGTATGGAAAAAGTTGGGACCAACTCCTAGGATAGACATAATATGCATACAATGATATTGTGAACATGACTACTGGAAAGAGTCCCTTTGAAATAGTTTATGGCCTACACCCTAGAGGCATATTTGAGCTCATAGAACTAAAGGATAGAACCAAGGGTAGTGGTTATGCTAAGGATTTTTCACACTCCATGAAAGAGATGCATGAAACAGTGAGAAGAACTCTACAAGAAAACATAATAAAGATCAAGTAGAAGGTGGATGAAAGGAAGAAAGATGTTTAGTTCCAAGTAGGAGATTTGGTCATGGTTCATATAAACAAGGCTATATTATAGAAGGAAGTACCACACAAGTTGTAGATGAGAAGAATAGGGCCATGTACGATTCTAGCCAAATATGGCAACAATGCATATAAGGTTGAGCTCCTTGAAGATATGGGTTTGTCTCCAATATTTAATGTTGTAGATCTGATCCTTTACAAGGATCCTACACTAGATCCATATCAAAGTCATACAATGGTCATAAAGGAGGTGGTAGACCTAAATCTAAACCCTATACCACCTAGGAAGGCAGTGAAGATACTTGACTCCAGGGCATAAAAGAAGACCAGGCAAATAATTTACTATGAGCATCTAGTGAAATGGCATGGAAAACAAGATGTAGAGGCCACTTGGACCAAGGAGACTAAATTAAATAATTTGGGAGTAGATTCCAACTTACTCAATCCAAGGATGGATTGAAATCTTGTCATTTGGGGAGGATGGTATAGGAGCACCTAGGCTTATTTTTCAAAATTGTTGAATTTTGGCTTGTATTGACCTTAACCATGTCAGTGATGTTTTTTTAACCTTATAAGGTCTTTCTTGTGTGTTCTTAGGTGGATTAACTAAGATCAATCCAACCTAGTTGATTATTTCTTTAATGTTTGTTTGTGCTAGATTAGGCTTAAAGTGGGAAATGTAGGTCTAAAAGACTTTAAGGCTTGAGAAAGGATAGAAATATGAGTAAATTAATTCCTAGGATGATTCTACATCATTATAGGTAGATTAGATACCCTTAACATGAATTTGGAAAAAAATATGTAAAAGTTGTCATAATGTTGCTTGACATTATTTTACAATTTTTGAAAATTGCATGAGAACAAACAACATGATTGGATTCTCTTCGAGGCATCATTATGGGTAGTTTCAATAATGACCTAAAATCAAGGGTAGGTCATATTTAATCTTCTAGGATCCCATTTCTTGAGGTAGTGTGTGATGTAGTAGATTTTTGAAAGTGGAATAGAGCTGTAAAAAATGTTTTGGAGTGAAAGTCATCTTGTATTGAGAGTAGATGTGTTTTGATGGATTGATTTGTGTGAGTTAGTGTTGGATTTTTGTAGAGTATCTATATTAAATAATTTTATAGTTCAATAACTAAGTTTATTTGAGTTCATTAGAGTAGGTTTCAAAATTGTTTTGTAAGTAGATAGTTTGTTGGGGCAGTAGTTGGTAGTTTTTGGTTTTATGGCTCCTTCATAGTTCTCTACTATAAAAATCATTATTGATTAGAGGAATATGTTAGGGAATCCATTGGAGTTTATGTATGTGTAAGAAGGATCTTTAAAAAAAAGATTAGCTATTTTTAACATAAGGCCCTAGGCGAGATTAGCAAGCCTGACTAGGTGCATGACACTACAAAATTGGTGTGTATGTGCAGGGGAAAGAGTGAGGGAATTGAACCAAGTATGGTTTTGGAATACTAGAGGTCCTATAGAAATATAAGAGTGAGATTGGGACTTTTCCAATCCATTGAGTTATAGTTTCAAGTAGAAATTAGGAATCGACACAACTTTAGCCCTATTAACCCTATTAGTCCTACATTTTAGGAACCCACTATACGAATGAATAAGAGACCTAAGACCACAAATTGAGGTCTCTAAAAAGGGTATAAAAATATTTAGTTTGTTTTTAGGGTTAATTGGAGTTTTTGAGAAAGAATTGGGAAAAACCCATTGATTAGGGCTAATTGACCAATTAGGCCAAAACCTTAGCAAATCTAGAACTTAATAGGAAAACCCTAAATGCCTAGTTAAAATGGAGTTAATTGAAAGTAAAATAAGTTTTTTAATTATGGATACACCCCCTACAATATTGGTGAAGCTCATTTGATGAAGTTTCCTTTGGAATCAACCAAGGAAGAGTGAAAACTTGAAACACCCTAATGATAGTTATCCCTCAAGATGAAGCACAAAGGAACTCACTCATAGAGTAGAGTTAGGAAAGTATTAGGTTAGGATTTTCAAGACTTATAAGGTCCTAGAAAGAAGCTTAAGGTCTAGAGAAGATTAGGTATAGAATATCTTAGTCAACAATTATGCAAGTGCACCTTGGAGAGAATCTATCAAGGCACATATGGAAGTGAGGTATTTCATATAACACTAGGAATCAATCATATTAGTGAAAAATCAATGTTAGATTATATTTAAGAATTTTTTAGGAGGTTCTTTTAATGTATGGGACTTTTATGATTACATCCCAAGTCCAAGATTGAGTAAAAAGATCACCCCAACATTTAAATGTCAAAGCCAAGTTGGAAGTAGTGGTTGTGTCATGGGGAGAACTAAAATCAGGTTGGGAAAGGATTTGAACTCCTTATCCCTTGAACAATGAAGATCATCTCATAAAATTCCAAGAGTTGTAAAACCCCTGACATGATTTAGTTGACTAGGCATTCCCTTGATCAAATGAGACTTAAAATTTTCCTTTTACAAGAAACTAAGCTTAGTGGTCAAGATGCACATAGTTTTAGTAATCATTTCAGAAGATGGAAGTACTCCCTTGTTGATATGCATGGTGTCTCAGGGGGGTTGGGTTTTATGTAGAATCTGTTAATCTTAGATTGGTTTTGACAAGTGAGTGTCTATACACTTAAGTCATTTACTTAGTTCATGTTGAATAAGTAATATATGCTAAGCACAACATGTAAATTTAGAGCATGCTGAGTAAACAATGAGTATCAAGTCACTCATATGCAAAGTCACTCAAGTGCTGAGTAGATAGTATATGCTGAGTGATTCAGGAGCCGAGAAAGGAGTGCATGCCGAGTCATTTAGATGCTGAGTGACAATATTGAAGTCATGGTATGTGCCGAGTCCCAGGGACTTCAGATTCGTAACATAGTTTTGTCATAGTTGTTTGTATTGGCATAAACTACTATGTAAACCATTTTTGAGCCAACTTAGAGATTGAATTATGATATTTTGGTGATAAGGATGAATCTAAAATTGAAATCCTTATGTATAACATGCACCCAATCAGGTAAAGGGAAGGTTTAAGCGACAATATGGATGAATCGCAATTGTTGATTTATACCTAACCTTGAGTCACCTAGGTCTTCTTAAGGAGCAAAAACCCTAAATTTCTAAAGAACATGAAAGGGAATGAATGAATTATCAAGGAGAGTTTTGCATGTGTAAACCAATACATTCATGGTGATTAAAGTATTATGATCTGAATTGTAGAAATGGTTAAAGGTGAATAGAGGAAGGAAACAATGAACAAAAGAGAGACATATGATCAAGAAGGATCAAGCAAAAAATAGAATAGATGCGATCTATCATCAAGCATTAGAGTGCTAACCACAAGATCATTCCTAAGACATTCTAATAGGTGAATCACTTAAATCTCTTAACAGAGTAGTCCTAATAGGCTGTATTGAAATCCTCTAACAAGGTGCTTACTTAATTATGAGTTGAAGTCCTTTGACCAGGTACACTTCTTAGTGGGTGTTGAAATCCTCTAACAAGGTGAGACCTAATAGTCCTTGTAAGCCTTTAACAGGGCAGACCATTCATAGGGTAGATTGTGGTTCATGATCAAACATTGTAACCTTCATTAGATACACTTTATTACTAGAGTAGTGAAGATTTGTGGGTATCATCCCCTCCCTAGTTTTACCTTCTCATTGGAGGATTTTTAGGTAATCATATCTCTTTCCATATATGTGTGAATGCTTACTTATTTACATGTTTTAATGTATATGCTTTACATAGTATTTCAATTTACTTATTGAATATTTGAGATGGATGTGTGGTGAATATTTTATGGGTTAAAGTTTAAAGAACTGAATCACCCCCCCCCCCCCCCCGTAGAAGTTTACCTTTCCTATTTTAATTCCAACAATTGGTATCATAGCATGGTTCTCTAAAAGTGAAGCTTTGTAGCTTTGAGAAAAGATCATAGAAATGAAAGTTTACAAGTTGGAAAAAATCATTGAGAATCAAGGAATTGAAATACAACTCATTCTACATTAGTTGAAAGAAGCAAGAGATGATCTAAAGAAATCATTGAAGAGAAGGAAAGAAATTACTATTGTAGAGAATGACATACAATATCAAGAGATGGACACTACTAAGCTATTTCAAATGGAAAATCCAATGAGTATGATGTAGTAGTTGCAAATCTAATGGAAAAGAACATAACCCTAGTTGAAGAGATTAGAAATCTTAAAATAGAGCAAGAATCATGAGCTATATTACTATATGAGGTGACCAAATGGAAAAAAAATTCTATGGAAGACAAAGTCATGATTGAAGATGAAAAAAGAGTTTTGACCAGCAAACTAGAAGAGAAATCATCAGAGGTAACTAGGATTGCTAACATGTAATTATAAAATTTGGGTCAAATGATGAATACAAACCATGAACTGAATGGCAAGGACATTGAGATAAAAACACTAGCATTGCAAAATGAACAATTTAGCAATGACTTAAAAAGGGAAAAGGAGTTTTTTAAAAGTTTCAATGAACCAAATGAAGCTATCAGGTACTTTGAACAATTGATGAGATATCCTAGATCTAACAATGATACATTTGGGCAAGGATACTCAAGTATTGAAGAAGGAGAATCATCCAAAAGTGGTAAAGAAAGAAGTAACAAAGGTAAGAACTCAAAACCTACTTGCCATAATTGTGGTAAGAAAGGACATACTACTAATGTGTGTAGGAGCAAACTTATAAATTAGAATGTTAAGTAGAATTTCATGGATCACTGCCATAAGTGCAACAAACAAGGTCATCAAACACATGAATGCAGAACCAAGACCATGCACACTCAAAGATTTGAAGGATATTCTTATAACTATCAAAAGTATGGACATAGAGATTTTGAGTGCAAATCCAAACCCATGTGGTCATAAAATAAGTAGACAAAGGTAAAGTAAAATGGAAACTCTTATAATTGGAATAATCACACAAGGTATAACTATCACTACTATCAAAAGTATGTACATGTTCCCAAAAATTGTATTAGGACACACTTTGAGAGTGACTACAAAAGGTGGTTGAGTCAAATCACATGTTTTATCTATTTGAAGATTGGTCACATAAGTTGATATTGTCCAACAAGGTTAAAGGAACCAAGTTGTGAGTTCAACAAAGGCAAAGGTAAGGTAGGCATTGAAAATATAAGAGATGAGATGAACAAGACATGGAAGAGAAAGGAGGATTGTAGTGCATCAAGTGCAGATGGGATCACTTCACCCAATGGGTTAGGTGATTAGACCTCATCGAACTAAGCAATCAAGAGGTATGTGGGACTAATATTCAAAAAGATACCATATATCAGTTCCAAGGATTTAGTTTTGAAAAGATTACATATGCATATGAGTAGAGATGCAAAATGTTATTTGAAATCAAGGAAAAATCTTTAAGTTTTGTTAGTTTTTCATATTATTGCTGAGCATGAAAAGTCTCTTATGGATGTCGAGTAAAATGTTAGTGGATGTTGAGCTAATGAAATTGGTTAGTTGAGGCTAAGCTTGTAATTTTTCCTCAATAAATGAAAAGACATGTGGATGCTGAGTGAGCCTAAAATTAGTTGATGCCAAGCTTACATCTGTGCAAGCACTTCATTTCAAATGCAATGTTTTAAAGGACTATTTGATTGATTTCTACTCATTTAACATTATTCAAATTTGAGGAAGAAAGCAAAGAGCTAAAGGTGATCTGGAGAATACCATCTAAAGAATTTGCAAAAGATTTGAATGACCATTCGACACCATTTCATCAGGATTTCTAAGGTATTTACTATGTGCCGAGTTACACAATTTCAAATTTTGCAAACCCTAAATTTATGTGATGGCATCTAGTTCTTCAAAAAAAAAAGTTGTAGACAAAAAAGAGGTTTTAAACTTTTAGTTAATAAAAAATGAGATTAAGCAAGGCTATTCTAGATATAGCATATAAATAGGATCCCTCCATCGCATTGTCTATGATACCACCATGAGTCTTAATGATAGAAGATGTTAGAAATAGTTATACTTTTAAGATTGGAAGTATAGGTTACATGGAAATTAGAGAAGAGTATGGAAGACTATGTGAAAATGGAGCTTTGAAGGAACAATACAATATTTTTGAGAAGAAAGGGTTAACTCATGCCCTAGATTTCCTAAATGTTTTTAAAACTAAGTAGATTAGGATTTTCTTAAGCAAAATTCATGATAGCTCAGTATTGCTAGAGGATGGGCTTGTTAAAATTACAAAGAAAATTATTCATAGGGTAGCAGGGTATCAACCCTAGATCAACAAAAGACAATGAGAAGTGAGTCAAAGGAAGTCATTGAAAAGAACATAGGGGTTGTGTGGAATAAAAGAGGAATGACAATTGATACAATCATAGATCCCCTAATAGCTTTTTTAGTAAGGGTAATAGCACATAAGTTTTATCAGTCAAGTAGATTAAACAGTGTACCTATCATTAAAATGGACATGGGCTATAAAATTGTGAAGAAAGATCATACTTATGATCTTTTTGAGTTATAGTTACAACAATTGATTGAAAATCTGGGAGCAATAAGGAAAAAAAGAGTGCTCAGTGTGAATTTGGATCTATTTTGGTATTTATTTTCTTCTATGTGCAGAATACATTTCCTACATTTGGTAAGGTTGCATAGAAGACAAATAGATCAATTGCAATATAGATAGGTGAGTTCATTGAATAATTAGGAAATAACATTGAGTCAGTAATGACTAGTTATTTTGAATATTTCAAACAATCTATGAAGAAGAAATTAAGGATTCCAATCTCACTAGTTGAGAAACATTATGATGATGTTTGCTTCCTAGTTGACACTGATCATACATATGTACAAGAAACAATTCTTGAAGTGAGATGGCTAAGGCCATTAGGATATGAGATAAATGTTGATAAGGCCTTTGCAGAAATCACAACATTATTTGCAAAAGAAGTATACAAAGAAGCCAAAACATTTGGTAACTATGAACTCGCCAAAGCTAAAATCACTATGGAGTTGAAGACTGTCTCTATAATTAGGAAGAAGAATAATTTGGTGAAGAAACTGAAACAAAAATTTGGTGAAGGAGCTGAGGAAGAGAAAGAAGAATAATATGAAGAAGAAGAAGACATATAGGCTTAAGCACCACTATCATTGACACAAGGTCAAGGAGAAAATTAGCAAGAGGAGGAGATAGAAATTGTAGAAGGTGCTAAGGGAGAAGAAGATGAGGAAGCACCTACTCCTACCAACAAGAAGAAAATTAAGGCAAAGACACCTGTAGTGACAAAACCAAAGAAGGTTGCAAAACCAAGTTATCCCAAACCAACAACACCTACCACAAGTACTAGTAAAAGAGTCATTGCACAAAAGGCTAAAGAGGTAGCCAAGCCTAAAGAGCAAGAAGGTGGACCATAGAAAAGACAAAGAAGAAAGTATGTTGCTCAGGCTGAATCTAATGAGGAGAAGACTGAATTTGATGACAATAACCAATTCCAAGCAGTGACTCATAGTCCCTCCTTAGACTTAGATAACTTATGTGAGAACATTAGAAACAATGCTAACTTGTCAAGTTTCTCTCACATTGAATTTGATAACCTTGGAAAGATTAAGAAGAATAAAGTATGGAAGGAAATATATGTCATGATGGCTACTTTTAAGAAAACCCCTCTAAAAATTTCCAACTCCATACTTAAGAGTTTATATGATAGAGTTGAGTAGAAATGATACTATTGTTTAGAGACAGAGAAGAAAATTAGGTAGACAACCCTCACTCAAATTATCCCAGAACTTAGCAAGGCACAAATGTCTAAAGCCATAAAGAAATATGTTGTGAGATTTGTACCTAAATATAGGGAATTTAGCATATTACAAAACAACATAGAGGATGTTATTCTAAAGTCCAAAGAAATGTGGAAGATTACATATGGACTAGCCACAACCAAAGAAGGTGAACAAGAACCTATTGAGGTAAAAGATGATGAAGAAAATGATAATGAAGTAGGCACAATGGAGGGAGGTACTTATATGGATGTTGATAATTAGGCAACAACTAAGGAAGAGCAGCAACTAGATTAGAGTATACAAGATATACAAATGCCAAGTGTCAACCCTTCATAGGTAATTAGTAAAAGTACCAAAAATTTCACAGTAAAAGATGTTTCCGATCCTACTGATCAGAACATCAATCCCCTAATAGAGGAAGATTTGAAAAGAATACTTGACCAATCCACTCTACAGGAAAAATTATGTGACAACCTTGTATTGGTAAGTGTTGATGAAATTTAGAAGCTAGAGTTTATGATTGTAGGGGAGGAAGTGAAAATACAAGAAACATCTACAATCACTCCTTAAGTCACAAGTGTACAATCTTTACCACATTTAGTTGTATATAAATGGAAGGAGACAATAGGATGTAGTATTAGTACACCCATGGAAAGCACTCCAGTCTTAGAGAATGCGCAAGAACCTTAAAAAGACAAGGATGAGACAGTTGGAGAAGATAAGGTGGAAACACTAGTCAATGATGAGACACCAAATCAAACAAGTCAGGTAGATGTACTTACACCTCTAGCACAAGATCAAGGTGTAGTTGAAAAGGACAAGCCTAAAGAGAAAAATTTGATACCCAAGTTGAAGGATCTAGAAGCAAGTCAAGCATTGGTAACATTATCAAAATTATGAACTCTTTCTAGTCAAATTCTTCAGAGGTCAAGAACACATGCAACACCATTGTAATTCTCAATGCTGAGTCCTAGCTCATCGAAGGTAGAAGAGATAATAACTTATGGAGATGTTAGCCTAGATGAAGAAATTGTATTGCCTAAGTTTGATTATGCATCAATAACAATTGAGTAGATAGGTATACTTCAAGAGGCCCTAGCATGAAAGAAACATCAAGAACTACTCACAAGGGAGCATAGGCACAAGCAAGCTTTGATTGAGATGAAAGAAAATTTTAGATGCATTCAATCTACCTATTCCAAATGAAACAAAGCCAATCATTAAACAATTGACCAACATAGTGAAAAAAGTAAGTAATACATACCTAGATACTAATGTCAAATTGTTAGAATGGTTTGAGAAGAAGTTTCAAACTAAAGTGAATGAGAAGATATCCAGTGAAATTGCACTAACACAAGTTGCATTAACAACCAAGATAGATAGTGTGAAGAAGGTACTAGAGAACATTTTCTCTCTATACAAAAAATTATGTAATCCTAAACTCTTCACAATAGGAGATAAGGAATCACATTCTAAGCTTGGAAAGTCAAATGCAGTCATTTGGAGCTAAATTTCCCATGACACCAACTCAAAGTGAGAAACATTTTAGGGCCCTCTTGCAATCCCAAAGTTAGTTAGCAACTTAAAAAGTAGATTAAGCCAATATTAGGGCTAAATTGATTAGCATCTAGTCTATATTGACTCCTCATATGGAGATTCTACACAAGGATCTAGGCTATGTAGAAACTTTTATGAAGAAAAAACCCAATCTTTCTACATTAGATGACTTAGTACACCTTGTTGTCAAGCTGACCATCCAAATTAAGTCTGTGGAGGTAGCATGTGATAATTGGGATACAACTCTTAAGATTATTCTTGAGGTCCATAAATATTTTTTTGAAAAATACACTATTAGTGTATAAATCATTGACATCAATGTCAAAAAGGGGGAGTAAGAGTTAAGGGGGATCAAGAATGGGGGAGTAAGAGAAAGAAAGCAGAGAGAGTAAGAGAAGCAAAAAATAAAGAAAAAGTATTAGTAAGGCAAACCTACTCAACAAGAGAAAGATTTTGATACAAAATAAAGCACATAATAGATCAAACAACTTAGGGGGAGTTATAAGATTTTGAGGTATAAGTCATGTTGCAAAATTTTAATATTTTTAAATTTTGTATAGAAGTAGAATAAGAGTTTATGTTATGCTCATAAGAATAAGAGTATTAATATATGACGAAGTGTTTTTGACACTCATGTCAAAGGGGGAGATTGTTAATCTTAGATTGGTTTTGACAAGTGAGTGTCTATACACTTAAGTCATTTACTTGGTTCATGTTGAACAAGTAACATATGCTGAGAACAACATGTAAGTTTAGAGCATGCTAAGTAAACAGTGAGTGCTCAGTCACTCATATGCTGAGTCACTCAAGTGCCAATTAGATAGTATATGCTGAGTGATTTAGGAGCCAAACAAGTAGTGCATGCCAAGTCATTCAAATATCGAGTGACAACATTAAAGTCATAGTATGTGCTAAGCACTAGGGACTTCAAATGCCAAGTAGCACAATTTTACCATAGTTGTTTGTATTGGCACAAACTACTATGTAAACCATTTTTGAGCCAACTTAGAGATTGAATTATGATATTTTGGTGATAGGGATGAATCTTAAGTTGGAATCCCTATGCATAAAATGTGCCCAATCAGGTAAAGGGAAGGTTTAAGTCGCAATATGGATGAATCATAGCTATTGATTCATACCTACCCCTAAGTCACCTAGGTCTTCTTAAGGAGGACAAACCCTAAATTTCTAGAGAGTGTGAAAGGGAATGAATGAATGATCAAGGAGAGTTTTGCATGCACAAAATAGAACATTTATGGTGATCAAGGTATTATGATCTGAATTGCAAAATTGGTTAAAGGAGAATAGAGGAAGGAAATAGTGAACAACAGAGAGACATATGATCAAGAAGGATCAAGTACATAGTAGAATAGAGGTGATTTTTCATCAATCATTAGAGTGATAACTGCAGGATCATTGTTGACATTCTAATAGGTGAATCAGTTAAATCTCTTAATAGAGCAGTCCTAACATGCTGTATTGAAATCCTCTAACAAGGTGCTTACTTAATTGTGAGTTGAAGTCCTTTTACTAGGCATACTTATAATAAGGTGTTAAAGTCCTCTAACAAGGTGAGACCTAACAATCCTTGTAAGCCTTTAACAGGGAAAAACTTTCACAGGGTAGATCATGGTTCATGATCAAACATTGTAACCTTCATTGGATACACTTTATTACTACATTAGTGAAGATTTATGGGTGTCATCCCCCACCCCAATTTTACTTTCTCATTGAAGGGTTTCTGGGTAATCATATCTCATGTCATATATGTGTGAATGCTCACTTCTTTACATGATTCAGATGTATATGCTTTACATGGTATTTTAGTTTACTTATTGAATATGTGAGATGGATGTATGGTGAATATTTTTTGGATCAAAGTTTAAAGCATTGATTCAATGACCCTCTCAGAAGTTTACATTTCCTATTGTTATTCTAACAAAATCAGGTTGTGATAAAAATCACCATGCTGACTTTAGGTTATTCTTAGCAGTTAGTTGAAGTTGACTCAAAATAGTTTAATATTGTCTTTGATATCCTTAATGTGTATCATCCTACATGAGATAATGATATGTGGGAACTCTAGGTAAATATCTCATAGACTTTAGGATAGTTCTAGGGTAACCATTCAATTGTATGTGGGAATTTCAATTCTATCCTCCACTTGATGGATAAACTAGGTGGTAAATGATAACAAAGCTCTAAATAAGGTAATTTATAGGACTTTTTTACAACTAATAA
This sequence comes from Cupressus sempervirens, assembly GCA_028749045.1. NCBI lineage: Eukaryota > Viridiplantae > Streptophyta > Pinopsida > Cupressales > Cupressaceae > Cupressus > Cupressus sempervirens. Next base: position 493,627,499 of record CM053787.1, read on the forward strand.
CATGTGTGAGATGCACTTTCAATCTTATGAATTTACAAGGATAAGGCAAGGAATATTATAGAAAAACTTGATAGATATTTCTCGGTGGGTAACTAGGCAACATACCCTAGAACCTATCAAAAGACATTCTACACTCTCAGTCTTTAGTGACTTTCAGATTAATTGTGACTTTAGTAAGGAGTTATCCCTAAAAGATGCCTCTTCAAATTTGAAAAGATGTGATTTCAAGCTATTGGCTTTAAGGAGTTGATAAAATAATGGTGGCTCTCCACTCCATAATGGGAAGGTAATAAAGATTATAATTTGTTCAAACAATTACAATTTCTAAATAAACACTTGAAATAATGGAATTGATTAGTGTTTACATATTTTTTAATTTATTTTTTGTAGAAAACGAGAGAGTGGAAGTGATCTTAATGAATTAAATTCTAAAATCATAAAGGATGGTATGACATGTATTAGTTTTGATCTTGAGAAAAAGTTAAAAGAAGAATATCTAGAGCTTCCAAAAAGGGAAAATCTTGGGAAACATGGCTATAGGAGGGTGATATAAAGAAAAAATTCTTCCATAACTCTATTAAAGATAGACATTCAATAAACTCCATCTATTCCATCAAAGACTCTAAAGGGACTCTACTCATAGACTCTAGAGCTATCAAAAAAGAAGGTGTTTATTTCTTCTAGGAGGGATATAGGGTAGAGATGGATGGTCTTCAAGATCAATATGGTGTTCTTAAACTTATCATTCCATGTGTTAGTGAAGCTCAAAATAAACTTATGATGGAAAAAGTCACTTGAGAAGAGGTTAAAATTGTAATTTTTAACATGTGAGGTGATAAAGTTGTAGGCTCATATAACTATCATACAATTTTCTTTCAAAAATTTTGGAGTCTATTTGCACAAGATATGTGGGAAGTGGTAAAAGATTCAAGGTGTGGAGGCTCTATCCTTAAGGATTTAATCAACACCTCTATAGCTTTGATCCACAAAAAGAAAGAGACAAATTCTTTTGATGATTTCAAATCTATTTCCTTATATGATTCTATTTACAAGGTGATATCCAAAATCATTTCAAATAGGTTGAAACTAGTGTTTCACTCTACTATATCAAGAGAACAAAGTGGGTTTTCCCCAAACGGATCTATCTTTGAAGGTGTGATAGTTTCTCATGAAACCATTCAATCAATTCAACAAGCTAGAACTGAGAGAATGTTGGTCAAAATGGACATTAAAAGTGCCTATGATGAGGTTAATAGGATGTTTTTTCTTTTTATACTACATAAGTTGGGTTTTGAATCAACATGGATTGGATGGATTGAGTCTTGTAGCAACATGCCAAGATTCTCTATTTTAATCAATGCTAGCCCCAAAGGTTTATGGAAGGTTTGAAAGGAACTAGAGAAGGTGACCCCCTATCCTTCTTTTTATTTATCATTATGATTGAAGCTCTTGATTGCTTGATCTCCCATAAGAAAAATTTGGGGAGCTATAAAGGAATCTAAGTAGAAATAAATTTTGAACAGATTACACATCTCCAATTTGTAGATGACACACTTGTGTTTGGAGTTTCTTCTTTAAGAGAGGCCAAAATAATGGAACAAACACTAGAAATGTAAAACATTGTTTTAGGGAAATGGCACAAATATGTTGTTTTACTCTTTCATGCCTTAGGTGACAAATAAAGATAAATTGGTAGAATATTCAACACCAAATTGGAAAAATTACCAAGAAAATTCCTTGGTGTACCACTATTTGGTGGGGTAAGAAATTATTCTTTATGGAAGAACCTATTAAGTAATTGTTATGACAAAATGGACAACTATAAAAGTAGGCGGTTATCCTCTATAGGAAGGATTCTTATATTCAAAGTAGTTATCTTAGCCATTCCTATTTACTCAACAATGTGTTTTAAGATCCTAAAAAAAATCTTTCAAAAAATTAAGCAAAAAATGAGGAATATTTTGTGGAATAGGGCACACACTACTAATTTTGGACCCATTTGTAATGGCAAGCCATCACAATTGTAATGTCTACCAGTCGCCCTAGTGATAGAACCACAAATTGGCTCCCATTGGATGATCGTCAGACTTTTTCTATCACAAATTGTGATTGTGAGGGGATCCATTTTAATGGTGATGGATGACATTGTTGTAAGTTAGAAGAAGGAAGGAGAAAGAGTTCATGTTCATGAGGTCTCAATTGCAACAATATGCCATCATAATTATGATAGTTTAAGCTTCTAGTCAGCTGTTACAATTGTAATGTAGATATGACAACCATGCTGTACAAGCAAAAATTATATGTTGGATCTTGTTGTCATAGTTACAATGTTGTTGTAAAATAGGTATGCTATGCAAGTGATGGCTAGCCATTGGAATGGGCCATCACAATTGTAATGACTAGTCAAATTATTTAATTTTTATTTTATTTTAACACCTTGGCTAGTTCTGCTATCATAGAGGCTTCAAGCTCTAGCCGTCATATGCAAATGGAAGTAAAGTAGGTGAAGAGCTCTAAGAATGACATGGAGCTTTTGCTTTGATTTAAAGTGAGAATTATTGGGCAAGTGAAGGTTGAGAAGACCTTGCCTCTATTTTGTGATGGATATTATCACTATTGTTTATTGACAACAAAGTATACAACACTAAGAATATTAAGAAGAGTGGAAATAGGGAGTGCAAAAGCTTCTAAGTTTGGCCACATGCTTGAAAAATGGTCTTGTGACTCCTATGTTAACTACTCTAGACTGAGTAATAAGGATTTTATCAATCTCCTCCAATATTGTCATCCAAGAGAATACTAGGACTTCCTAGTGGAAGTGGATGGACTCTTTGAGTATTAGTGGCAAGAATGGCTTCATGCCTAGACAGGTTGAGAAGGAAATAAGATATTTTCTTAAAGTTTTGCCAAAATTTTGTAGCAATATTCTTCTGTATGTATGTAATGAATGGAGTAGAGAAGAGAATAAAGACTATATGGGGAGATTTTATCAATTGCATGAATAACTCTCCATGATGTTTATAGAAAAGAATAGGCAAGGCAGTAATGGTTGCAGGGTGTTGTTCTATAGATCAACTCTTAAGTTTCTTTGTAATGGTTTTGAGAATATAATTACCATTGAAGCAATAGGAAAAAGGTAAGGAAAACCTTTCTATTATCAATTATGGACAAGAATTAAATGTCATGTTCTCAAGTCAATGCTTGTGCTCCCAAAGAATTAATGGGAAGGCAAAATTCCTACCTATTAATGGATCTAAAAGTTTCATCTCATTAGGTGATATAGTCAACGTAGTCTTTTTTGGTCCTTAAGATTTAAGTAAGCATAAAATGGTGCAAACAGAAGGAGTTGTTTAGCTTCTTTCTAGTAGGGATTCAATCTCTACATTAGATAGCTAGGTGGAAAATATGGTACCAACTGAACTAAAAACCCTTGAAAAAATGTTGTCTTTACAATCTTCTTACTAACTTACGGTAAATCTTTGGCACTCAAATTTATGGAGAACTATCTAAAAATTGATAACCTACAAAGCCTTCTATTTGAATTTAAAATCCTAGTTTCAAAGTTTCAAATTATTAAGACTACTAATCTCACAACAGATCCAACAGATCTCCTATCTTATCAGAAGATTACAAATACGTGATGTTAATTCTATAATCACCAACAACTCAAGTTTCTAGAAAATGAAAATAAGAAATTTTCACTCTTCTACCATCAAATATTTAAGGACCAAACATATATGTCACACATAGGAGGTGTGAGGAATGAGAAAAGAAAGGAAGAGGATGATGAGAAGCAACACAAAGATGCTAAGGATCAATATCTTGAGGAAGTGAAGAGAAAGATGTTTAAGGGCAAAAAGGAAGCTTCAGTTTCATTTTCCTCATTCAATAATTTTATAAGGAAAAGTCATCAAAACATGAAATTCTTACTAATTCAATGTTGAAGTATTATCAAGTTTCTTTAGCAATAATGTATGAATTTTACAATTTATACGTCTATGCGTCAAAAAACTATTCATGACTTTTCTTTGATAAAAATAATCATAAATGGTCATCAAAGTCAATTTTAACCTCCTAAATTTTTAGATTAGTCCTAAACCCTATAGTTGACAAAGAGGTATCATGAGCGCTTCCATACTCACAGTAGAAGACTCTGCATTCGCTTTATGTTGATAGAACTTCTCACATCATCACTCACAACTATAGTCACTATCCAAATGCCTTCCTTGATAGGATCAACTAGTTAAGACTCCTCCGCTAATCATAACCTCATAATCCCTAGCTTTGATCACAACTTTTGAATTCCAAACAACATCCCTCTATTTTGCAGCTCCAAATTGCATACTCTTGATCACATAATTCATACACCATCTCTTGGCCTATTCCAAATGAACACAAGCATTAGGACTTATCCAAAAAGCCTATATTTACTCCCATAATAAGAAACTACTCATAACACCTTCAACAACTCACTAAACATATTCTACTCTAATTACAAGGTCTTCATTCCCAATCCCATTCACTAATCATATACATAACCTCTCCTTCAATAGTATCCTATTTCATCAACTATACCTCTTGTTACTTACAAAATCTACCTTAGTTTCCTTTAGTCTTATTTCCACTCAATAGTCAACCACTCATGACAAAAATTTGATCATTTTATTGCAAACACTTCCCATGATTGATTTACAGTCTCAACCTTGACTAATTACAAATCCTCCTTCTATGAAAACATTCTTAAAACTTTGTGATTACACTTAACAATCCAACTTACCATTTGGAGACCCAAATCTATATGGTGACATCTTCTATATCCTTAAGTATTCAAACTTTCCCCAACTAACAACTCAACAGAATCTTCTAAATTAGTGAATTTGAACTATTACTACCCCACTTATTACTGACCCTTGTCTATACTAAATCTTGTATCTTAAAGCCCTACCTTCTCACAAACATAAAGTAATCTTACTAGACCTTCTTTAGTAGCTAATACACCCAACGAAATTCCACATTACACCTTTAGCAATGCACCAAATCAACCTACTATCTATTGTGATGGTCATACCTTTTATTTTCTTAGATAGTCATAACTTAAACTCAACCACAGTGACCTTTTCCTAAAAAACACATGTACGCTATTAGAATCACTTAACACTTTAACACTCCATTATAAAATATAGACTACTTCCTCCAATTAATCTTACAATCAGATTCATGCCTATGACCCAAATGTCTTAGTCTAAGATGGTTTAGAAGACCTTTCTTTTATCAAGAACATATTATTTCCTTTACATGGTTTCCTACACATAATGTGAAGGTATAATATAGACATTTTTCCATTTTTTGAACAATCATGGGGATTGTACACAAAAAAAAGGATTCTACTTTTTATGAGATTACTAATTACCTTAAGGAGGGCTTGACAGTTTAAACAAAAACTTGAATCCCTTCCTTAAAAGCTATATGAAGTTAAATGAAAGAAAACCCAAAATAAGCACATGAAGACCTTCATTAAATCCTAAAGAAAAAAGATGTACCCAAATATGTAGAACTTCTTTTGTATTCTCTACCATTCATGTGGGTTGTTGACTTGCATCATTCTTCAACAATTTTTTTATGCAAGATTGGATTTTCACTCAGAGTTATTAATCCACTATCTTTTAAATCTTTTTAATTTTGATCTGTTATGAAAATTGATGTTTTCTATTCATTTGGAAAATTATTTTTAATAGATTCAAGTTCATTGAAAATGTAACTTATTTGTAGGTAGCAGATTTAGAGGACTAGCTATTAAAAAATAGGCTTCATCATAATGCCCTATAAATAATAGGGATACACTTTAGAATCATGAATAGGAAATCCATGGAAGCTGTGTCTTTGATCTTAATGAGGATGACTACTTAAACTCTATATTCATATTGGATTGTGAATGCAAATTGGAAATCTTCTTTGGGTTATTTCATTTTACAAGAGGAATAAAGAGGTTTGTTTGAAAGTTGAAGCCTAGCTAGATATAGGCATGACTCAAATCTGGTCTAGATTTGGAATACTATAATCCATCATAAAAAAAAATTCTAAATTTTAATTTGTTTTAAAATTATGAAAATAAATGATGTGTATCTAGAGATTGTTTGTCTTTCCCATATCACATCAAATGATGAAATTATACATGAAAACAGAAACCAAATAATACAACATTGGTAAGTTGGTTCTTCTAGAGCATACATCTCTAAGAATTCATACATCATCCATGCAAAAGATATAGTCTAGAACATGTACCTTGTAACACATGTCCTTTGGCAAAGTGGGCTATCTTAGCTATCTAGGGATTGCAAGATTATCAATGGAAAAAATACACCTATTTCAACCTGAAATATGAACAAAACAATGTTCTTAAATGATCTTAAATATGAAATCATTTTCCCATCTTCTAGTGCATGTCATTTTTCCATCATATCCAAAATAAGATTCTACCACTCTGAATCAAGAATGCATGTGCAACTACATTCTATATGTATGGAAATTAGGTGGAGCTGAAAAAACACACCACATTTACATTTATTTAATAGGTATATTAAGTTTTTAAAATTTAGACCATCATGAATGTTAGAACTCTAGCTACTATCGCCAAGAGAATATCCTCAACAACCCAACACATAGCAAGTCTTGATTTTCTTGCATGCTAAGGACATGACCCTTGCCTATTAGAGTCAAAGTTACAATGTTCATGATGGTCTATAACTTAAAATACCTAATTAAAGACCTCTACCAAAAATGCAAACTTGTTGTGTTTCTTAGATCCACCTAATGTCGTATGCATATGAATTGAGATTGTATATTGAACTATGGCCTCCTTCTGCATTGTCTGAAACCAAGAGATTCACATAGTTAGTTGTCATGAAATCATAGGTTAATGTTGAGCTTAACTTGGTTTTGAGAATAGTTTAATATTCTCTAAATTTCCCATTAACATCTAAAATTCATTCATTCTATTAATAAAATGTAACATTCATGACTTATCACATGATAACATTCATTAACACATAAGTTTCATTAGAACATTCACATTAACATTAAACTATAAGATTCATTAGAACATTCACATGAACATTCAATAGAATATAATTAAAACATCTAGACATAAGCATCAATCATTATCAAATAAGTTACATAAATGAAAATCATTTCTTTTTTATCTTTATCTTTTTTGTCCTTTCCCTATATTGTTGCAAAGGCATATCCATGTCATCATAGATATTTCTTCTCACCCATGGATGTGATCTTGCTATCCTTTGCAAAGGTGGGTCCTCTAAAATAACAAATAAAAGGGTTTAAATTTAAAAAAATTGAGGCTTTAAAGACTTTAAATAACATTGTAGTACTCTTTACCTTGTCCAACCACATCATGTTGCCCGATGACTTGAACTTCAACACTCTCATCAAGAACAGCCTCTACATCCTCTACAACTATAATACACAATATTTTCTTAAACCCAACACATATTATAGTTAAATGTGTATTACTACTATATATATATATATATATATATATATATATATATATATATATATATATATATATAAGACAAATATTGAGAAATGTTAATCATTCATTTTTAATACATATAAATATATTCACTTTAAAATTTTAAATTAATATATAATCATTATTTCCTTGCTTAAAACAAATACAATGACTTATATTTTTGGAACTTAATATCAAATATAGTAATTGCTAAAGTATTCAATTTGAAATTAATATCAATTGACTTATTTACCTTATTGATAGATCCATTATGCACATTCATTTCTTGGATTCGTTCAAATACAACTATATAGCCTCATTTGTAGGCTATTTTATTGTCCTCTCCAGAAGTTGTTTTTTAAAAATCCAAGGCCTACATTTTTTCTTGGTATCATAATTTTCTTTGTAATCAATTTCCCCAAGACCAAATTATTTACAATTTATAAATATTTGCATATAATTTTTCATTTACTTATAATTCATGCAACAAGTTTTGAATATCCACCTGAGCTGAGCTTGTGTTGCTCGTGCTTCTATTTTCTTTCTTCGGTTGCCTTTGATGTCTTAGGAAACCTATGTGAAGTTTGAAATATGTTAGATCACATAAGTATTAAGAGTCATTAGCACATAATTTCATTCTTAATATTATGAAATACCTTCTTTCCTTAGGTGGTACTATTTCTCCACCATGTCTTGCACTTTTCTCAGTGGCATCCTCTTTAAGATTCTCCCACTCAATAATAAGAATATAGTGGGGCTGCTCATAATAAGGGTTGTCTTGGATTTGGGTCCTGCACTTGTACTTAATATACTTCAAAGTTTGTCCCTCTTTCTCAAGGAGCATAATTCTTTGAAAGACGTTGGGTCCAAAAAGTATTGTCATGGCATCAATAAATTTATCCTTTAACTCTTTAGTTTGTAAATTCCACCTTTTAAGAAAAGAAAAAATTTGTTAGATTCATAAATGAATTGAAGTTGCCTTTTAATTTACTTGTAGAAATTGATCAAAGGAAACTTGATCTAGCAATGAAATGAAAATATGATACCCTGTGCATATCATCGACCCAAATATGTGTAAACATTCATCATTAATTTTTTTATAAAATAGATTATTCCCTGCAAAATAATAATGGGATTAGTAGTTATTGCAAGGGACCACATGAGAGGTTAGTGCATTTGATTAGGAGTATAAGATTGTATAGTAAAATAAAGGATCAATCTTTAAAGTACCTATAATTTGGGCTACTCTTAGGAGAATTCCATCTTCATTGCTCACGAGCAATTGATCACAATTCTTTAGTGTTCCCATACATCTAATGCAGGTACATTTAGGAATGTCCTCATCATCTCCTGAATAAAATCAATCCAATATTACAAAATGCCTCCTAAGAAATAATAGTTCAAGTGAAATAAACACATGAAAAATGAGAGCAAAATGATGAATCTACTTACCAATAGGCATTTCCATCACATCTATGGCCATAGTAAATGTTGCCAACACTGTAGTTGACATTACCTCTTTAGTTCTATTCCTTGTAGCAAGTAGTGTACTGAACATAGGATCAATGCTAGGAGCTTAAAAATAAGATTGTTAGAGAACCAAAAAAAAAAACATTATTAGAGCTATTAAAAAAATTGTTTGAGCAAAACACAAGTGTAGGATAGAACATGTGGTGTACTTGAACCACTTGAATTATCATTGTTTGGGGCATGGCCCTTTAACCTATTCAACATCCTTTGTAAAAATAATACATATGAATGTTATTTAATGACATAAAAAAAAGAGTATACTATAAAAACCATTATTGAACTTTGGTTATAATTAAAAACTACATTAATACTTACTATATAAGTCTAAACTAGGTGTATCGACTCATTCTCTCTCTATTGTATTTGGGGAGTCTGAGGCCAAATTGATGCCAACTACATTAATGCTCTTGATAGTGCAAATCACCTTTTGTAGTGTAGCCATAGGATAAACAACTGATACAAAATTAATAATGAATTGATCTTGTTCATTGTGTGGCTCCTCATGGACTACTTGTTTTTTTCCCTTTTCCTAATCAACACTCATTTGTGAGAACAATATTAATAGCCCTATATTTAAAATCAATCCAAAATAGTAGCGAAGAATAAAACATAATAAAAAATACACATTAACATATTTCTTGTATTTTGTACAACAATAATGAGTTTTTCATATCAAGAAGAAGTCCCATGAGAACCATCATCGCCATGCATATTGTGTGGCCATTGATCCATATTATAGTCCTGTATTTCAAGAAAAAATCATTGAGACATGTTAAAACATGTGTTATTATTCTAAGTTAGCAAATAAAAATAAAAATAAAATTGTGTGTTGGATTCATTGATTAGAGTTGATTTTAAATGTGCATAGTACGTACCACCTTACCCATGATAGTGGCTTTGTTTGTATCTATGCAATTCAAATTGTAATCAATAAGAAGCTCTTTTTTTATCACACATACCAATATGTTATTTCTCTTGCATGCCTCAAATATGAAATTGGGTTGTTTCTTAGTTGACATAGGTTGTGTACTATTTATACATCCTACAATATTCCCTAGTGCTTTTAGCCTTCCCTCAATGTGTATAGCTACTTTTTTACATTTTTCGCTACCTTTTTGTGGTATATAATTTGTCATGAGTGCATACCTACACATACTTTTTTTATATCTAACAATCTACATTCAACTACTATAATCATAGCAAGGTCTGACATACTCCATCAATTCAACAACATTGTTGTAAGAGACATTTATGCCATCCATGGAATATAGGCCCAAACCATGTAATGAGGATGGTGCTATGTGATATATCCTCTCTCTAACACAAAAATCAATGTTTATTGGAGGAATTTCATTGGGGACCCATTGTTTCTATAGATGTTTGTACCTAAAGGGCACATCAAAGTCACCTTCACTCCCATCATCATAAGAACATGACCCTACTTGAGCAAGGAAAAATTTTATATGTTTATTAAATTTCTTTCTAATATTTTGACCTTGAGTCAATCTCCTTGATTTAGGCATACTAAATGTCTCACTTTCTTCTTCCATTCCTACATTTTCCTCATTCAAGGAAGACAAATATGAAAATACCTATTTTCTATATTTGCTAGTACCTATACTTCATGAAATAAGAGAGATATTTTACAAATGGTAAAAGTCATTAATCTCTATAGGGTGTACTAACTTATACCTGATGATCCATGTGACTATGTGGGATGCTCATAAAAGGGATTCAAGTTTCTACATATGTAAATCAATTGTCTTATGTTAGCTAAAATATTCATGATACATATAACCAAAATTACATAAAATATTAACACTGCTTATGAATTATAAACATTAGAAGGTACATGACAAGTTAATCAAAATAATCATTGATCTATCCAAAACTCAATATTGAATAGGATAGGCATTGATCACATAACTATACATTTAATTCTTATCATTGTTAATCAAACCCCCCTTCAATGTTAGCTAATAAGACCCCCTATCATTGATATTATTCTTCTCATCAGGATTAATTTCATCATTGACATCATCACCACCACTATCATCATTGTCATCTTCTTCATCATCATCATATTCATCATCTTCATCTTCATCATCATCCTCCTCCTCCTTGTCATCATCATCATGATCAATAGAAGCATCATCATCATGATCAGTAGCAACATAATTTTCATTAGGAGCATCATCAACTAACTTTCAATCGTGATCCACTTCTTCCTCTTCCTCGACATCTTCTACTTTCATTGCATTATAATTTATCAACCTTCCTCTTGGATCATGTCTAACAACAAATGACCAACATGCTTTATGTGGAATCTCTGAGTAAAATACCTTCTCACATTGGCTTGGAAGAACATAGGGATCATCCCAAATAACTCAAAAAACCTTGTATTAATCATTGGAAACCCATTTTCATGATCAATAAAAATTCTATCAGAGTATTCAGAGGGTTGAGAAGGGTTTTAGAGGATAGAGTTTATGAGAATAATTAGTGCTGAGATTACAGAGATGGTGGGGGAAAGAAGCAAGAAAGAACTAGTAGGTGAGGTAGAATAATGGAAGCAAAGAACTTAAGTGTGGGAGAAGTTGGAAAAAGGGAGGAATTGCTAAATATATAGCTAAGCTCCATGGGTATGCCCCTGTGATTACTAATCTTATGGTAAATTCATGGAAAGATGGAAGGGTCAAAGTTGATGGGGTCTCGTATCAGGTGACTATAGACATCATTGCTCATATAAATAAAATTATGGATGAAGGACTGAAGTTTTACAGAGATAAGAAGGTGTCTGTGAATGCTATGGAAGATTTTACAAAAAATACAGAAGAAAAGAAGGATTTGGTCAAGAGCAAAACATACTATGAGATGGATTCAATAAAGAAACTAGAGAGGTATATTTTGAAGGCTATTAATGAGTATATATCTTTAGACACAAGATTCAAAAGGGTTAGGACATATCATTTTGTTCTACTCAATCATTTTTGTTATGGGATTAAGGTCTTTTTCCCTTTTTATTTATATACTTCCATGCATAAGAATATTTTTGTGTAGAAGAAAAAGCCTACTTTGAATCTAGCCCTACATGAGGGTTTATTGCTTTTAATTTATGAGCATTTCAAGGCACAATCTAGAAGTAAAACCCCCACCTAGGCAGTTATAGCATCCAAGGAGATGGGGAGTTCAAACTTCTTGTCTAACACAACTGATGTTCAGAGTATTAGATCAAAGGATAAAGATGCTAACCCTTCATCTAGAAAGAAGGCTAAGGATTTTGAGAAGAAATTTCCCTTGTCAACTAAAGCCCCATGTAGGAAAAGTCCCAAGGGGATTGAGTTTAAAATTTTTGGTCAAGGAGATGAGGAGTATAATGAGGAAGGGGATGATATGGATACTAATGAAGAATATACGGAGAAGGAGGAAGTTAAGAGGGAGGAGTTGGTAGCTAAAAAATAGAGGAGGTCTAAGGAGATGGACATGCCCCCAGAGGAGAAAATAGATCCTGGGCCAGAGATCATAACCATTCCTCTTTCCCCAATTTCCCCTCCTCAGGAACATGACAAGGAGAAGATAGAGGATGAGAGTGGAGAGATAGTTATAAAGGATAGGCACATTTCCTGGAAACATTTCAATTTTAGAACATCAAAAATGTGAATCATGAGAGAAATCATGAACCCCCAAATTCTTGAAGGTAAAGAGGGAAAGCTCTAGATGGAGGAACTCATTGATCTAGCCTTGGTGTCTATTACTAATAATGCAAGGGAAATCAACATGAATTTGATAAATAATTCTAAAAATAGTATGATTGAAATTTTAGGTCAATTAAATAGCTCTACCATGAATTGGAGGAGGTCAAAGAAAGAGTCAGTCAGTTGGAAAACCAAGGGAAATTTGATAGATCAGGAGATGGCCTCAAATTGGTGGAAAAAAGAATTTAGAATCTACAAAATTACAATCATAATTTGACAAACCAGATGATTTCAATTTTGAATTCTCTTAATGAAAATATCTCTTCTCTTTTTGGAAAGCTAAAAGCCAGGGGCTTCTTGGAGGATAGCGAGGAAAATGATATAGCCAAAGATAGGATGAATGAGGACATGACTACAGACATTACCTTCAGTAACTTGGATCAGATAGGTTAGAAGAAGTAGGAGCATATGGCTGAGGAGATCCAGAAAGCCTATGAAGTGGTGAAAACAATGGAGGAGCTAGAAAGAAAGGCAGAGGAGTAACAAAGGTTTTTCATTTCTTTTTCATTTCTTGTCTTTTGGACTATTTGGTTTCTGTAGTTTTTGGTTTTTGGCTTTTTGCCTGTTTATTGATTTGGCCTTTTGGTTGGCTATAGTACTATGGCTGGGCTTTTGTTTCTCATTATTAGCCTTTTGGTATGTTTGGACTATGGTTGGGCTTTTGATGCTTATTATCAACCTTTGATATGTATCAACTTTTGGGTTTCAAGATCCCTATAAAACCTATTTTTCTTATCAAAAACAATTCTATAAGGATCATTTTGATTGAGTCATAGTCTATACCATTTGATGATGAAGAGAATAAATTTGAAGGAATTAAAGTCACAGTCAAGTATATCAACCAAAATGCCATAGTGTCAATTTTGAGATTTTCAAGGATGTAAGCTATTTCTAGATGAAATATTGGTCACTTGGAAGACTGCACTTATCCTAGAATCACAATTCTCTTTGTGTCATCAAACTTTTTGATGCAAAATTTATAGCCATTGTGTAACTTAGCCTTGTGGTGTTTCACCTACAATAATGTCAAACATGTATAAATTATTGCATCATGAGTTCAAAAACATACCATTGATTAACAAACTTATAAGTACCCAAAGATCTCTTAAACCATATGCTAAATCTATTTCCTTTTGTGTAACATTGGATATTGATTATAATGAGCTTGTATAACTAATGAATATATAGATTCCCATTTTAATCTATGGCCAAAATATTGATATCATTCAATCCATATCATCATCCAATCTTTGATTGTTTGCAATAAAAAAATGTATTTCATCCCACTCTTTAACAAATGTACAAAAGTAAATTGATGACTTACAATAGATTTATTTTAAAGATTAAGAATTAATTGACTACAATAGCATCTTTTAATTTATTACCTTTCACTTTCCTAAATCTACCATTTTCCACCAAGTACTCCCCTTCAATTTTTTTAATGAAGTCGCAATCCCAAATGCAATCTATATTGTTCTTTGCTACAACAGTAGGAAAATATTGAGTCACGTACACCATCATCTAGTATACTATGTATCCATCAACCATAGAACCCTTAGGATGTGTTATTTTTCAAACCAAACCCTTCAAAAATTTCAAGTTTCTCTCAACCATCCATATTGACCTAGGTTGTACAAGTCCATACAATTCAATATCCTCAACTTGGTGTATGAGGTAGTGTTCTTGTGCTTTGAAAAAAGTTGAAGGTAAACATTTTTTCTTTTCACAAATTAGTTAAGGGATTCTTTTCTTCCAATATTTTATATCTTCTATGGATTTCTTTAGATCACAACCACCTACAAGGGATTCAAGACACAAAAACATATAAATACAAGACTTTACAATATATCACTTGTTTGATATATTGAACAAATATCACTGCTTACCTCGTGTATTTTTTAAGAAAATATATCACTTGTTTGATATTATTGTCAAAGTTTTCTGGGAGCAATAGGGGTGTTGACATTATGGTCAAGTTTGTTTATTAGTGACTCACACTTAATCAAATGGTTAGTAGCTACTGAGCTTATTTTATAGTTTATAGTGTTAACCAAGTAATTCAAGTTCTACCAAGTTCTATAGTTGCTATTGAGTTCCAAAATCAATATTCAGTACAAACTAAGATTCATAGTACAAACCATGGTCTCTAGTGTACACAGTACAAACCATGGTCTCTAGTGTTTATCAAGTTTGCAACATCAATGATGTGAATCTAGTGTTGACTGAGCCAAGATATGTCAACCAAGTGATTCAGTTTATATGCTAAGTTTCATAGTGTTCACTGAGTCATCAGTACTGACTGAGTTCAGACTACTTGGAATTGATTAACATGAATTGAGCTTCTATGTATACCGAGGACATGATGATATCGAGTGTTGAAAATGGTTGCCAAGTATCATAACCTCACCAAGTTTGTCTTTAGAATTCGAGTACAAGTAGTTTGACCAAATTTGTGTATTTTGGTAAAACTTTTATTGTAGCTAACTTTCATGAATTATGATTTGGATTGGTATATATGTAATATATTGTATCACATCCAAATAGAGAATATATAGAAGAACATATGATACAAATATAATAAGAGTAGAATTGTGAAGTAAGAATGCTACAAGCAGTATAAGGAGAAACAAATATTTATCTATCACAACAAGGTGATCATTACACTCCAAAGGAATCTCAACCAATAAATCAAAGTTGCAGATTAAAGACCAGCCACTAGTTCATCCTAACAAGTGGAACAATTAAATCCTTTCACAAGGTAGACTTAACAGTCTTTTGAAAATCTCTTTACAGAGTGCATACTTCATTGTATGTTTTGTAAATCCTTTCACAAGGTGGACCTAGCAGTCCTTATTGCTCCTAACATGGCAGATCATAAAAAGTGATCAATTGTAAGCCTTAACTAGCCAAATTTATATTGGGGTACTAAATCTTATGGGTACCATGCCCACCCCAGTTTTACTTTCTATTGGGAACGTTTTTGGGTCACCATATATTGTGTCAAATTGTTATGAATTTTTTAATGCTTTCAATTTTTCATTTATGCAATTAGATTAGAATACATATGAAGGATTAATTGGTGAATCAAGAATAAGTTTTATTGGTTCCTAAT
The DNA here is from genome assembly GCA_028749045.1 of Cupressus sempervirens. Lineage (NCBI taxonomy): Eukaryota > Viridiplantae > Streptophyta > Pinopsida > Cupressales > Cupressaceae > Cupressus > Cupressus sempervirens. The sequence continues at coordinate 493,643,424 of CM053787.1, forward strand.
TTACCCCTCCCCTCTTAGTAACCTAGCCTATCCTATATGTCCAACAATTGGTATCAAAGCATTGGTATTCATACTAGATAAGGCTATTGACAATGAAAAAATAAATTTAGAATTGGCTATTGGGAAACTTAAGAAAGTAAAGGAGCAACTCTCTCAATCCTTGAAAAGAAGAAAAGATCTTGCAGTACAAATGAATTACAAACTCTACATTGAAGAAAGAATTGAAGATATCTATTCAAAAATAAATTTAGATGAAGCTAATGAGGCAATCAAAGAACTATTAGAAAAGAATTGTAATCTTCAAGAATAAGTTAGAAAGCTAAAAAGAGAACAAGAAATTTAGTCAGTAAGATTATGTGAAGTCATGGAAGAAAAAGACAAGGTCAAAGAAGAGATAGAAGGAAAGAACATTGAAATTAAGAATCTATCCCTTCAACAAAAATAATTCATTGATAAACTTACTAATGCAAATGAAGAACTCATGAATCTAAGATCAAAGAATGAAAAATTGCAAAATGATCTAAAAATGAAAAGAAAACCAATGAGAGGATGATGAAATCTCAAGTAGACATGAATTAGTTGAATGAGCAAAGTCAATATAGATAGAAAGGCAAAGTAGGAATAGGATACACAGAAGAAGGTGAACTGATGTAACACCCCAACCTTGCTTCCAAACCCCAAGCTCTCTCTCAGGGCTACCTTAGGTCATTCACTAGACCCACTAGGGCTTCTTCACACCCTATAATTACTAAGACCTTGCTCAAGAGATCCTAATCCTTCAGTTGGGGGTACACCAACAAAGTAACATCAAATTTCTTACTAGCCGGCTCCAGTCCGCTATTAACCCTCAAGTCCATCTATAACTCCAAGGGTACTAGTTCTTCATCTAGGGTTTTTTTAGACTCCTTCTAACATCCATGACCCTAAAAAATTCTGATTTCATAGGCGCATTCAATCTACTAGGGAAGATACACCAAATTGCTCCAAAAAGGCTACTAGGAATTAGCCCTTCTAAATAGCTGGAAACAAGATTTCTTGAAAAACTTCTTAACAACCCTAAAAAAAATTATATTTTTGGATACCCTTTTTAGAGTACTTCAAGATTCTGTAATTTTCCAGCCCCCAAACTTTCCGTACAATGAAAGTACAATTTTAGGCCAAAAATGAGGATTTCAAGTGCTTTATCGCTGTTGTGATGGAAAACCATCTTAGACACCTTTCCAAGACCTCTCCTTTGGACTGGAGCAAGGTTATACCTTCTCATTACTCGCTGTGTAGCCGGATTGAGGTATTTGCACACTCAATCCTCTCCATAACTCATTTTCCAACTGTGATTCCTAGCCAAGTTGCATTTGGCTTGCCTAGGGCATCACCTTAAAAATGCTTGCTGATGCTTTCAAGGGACCTCCTTCTTGATACATAATGTACATGGATCCTAGTTCCAAATAACAAAATACTAGAGGTTTCCAATGGTGGGAAGTGGCCCTAAGATCCCATTTTCTAAGTGCAGCCCTGTTCAGATTAGCAACTTGCCAAGAACAAAAAGATTTTTCTACACTAATGCAAACGAATTAAAATGATCAAACCAACACTACAAAAAGATTAAAAAAAATATTTCAGAACTTTTCCAACACAAAAATCAGGCCATTCAATCCTCCTCTATTAAAAATGCCTTCAAATGCATAAAACTGGCAACAAAATACTTACTCAATTCGTACAAAATGCAAAACCAACTTGTCCAACCCCCTGAAAATGGTTGTCCTCACATTTTTAAAGGCTCCTCCATCAGTTCCATAAATTTTCTAAATAGTTAGGACGTTCTAAACACACAAATGCCAAAAAGTTGCTTTTTGCAAGAAAATGTTGTCATGACAACATGACAACATTTCAACAACTTTTGTTCTACATGGAGTTAGACCTCCAAATTTGGCACAAAGACAAAGTAGACATATAATATGCATAAAATGACTTCAAATAAACTATTCAAAGCCATTGGAACCTTTCTATACCATTTTAGCCTTTACCGAACCTAAGTCACCTAGTTGACAATAGTCGGCAACTTCTAGCAACTTGGTCACTTTGGGTCTTGCCAAGTCTCCTAAACACACCTAAGGACCACATAGGACCTATTATTAGAATAGTGATGTGGCTAGCATCACTACAAGCCAAAAATAAAGAAATACCTAGGTTTCACACTTAGCCTACCTAGGTGCTCCTGCACCATACTCCCCCTTCCAACAAAGAACTCAAGGTGGATCAGTTTGCAACAAATCTAGAGGTATGCCAACCTTCTTGAACTCTGTCTCAGCAACCCATGTAGCCTCTAAAATTGGTTTCTCCTTCCATTTGATGAGGTGTTCCATGTACACCTTGTGCCTTGTAGTCTTCTTTACCCTTGAATCTAACAACTTTTCTACCTCCAACTTGTTGTTTGTAGGTGTTGAAGCAAGTTCAAGATCTTCATGAACATCTGGACTGAGTTGAGATGGGTCACCTTTTTATGCCACCAAGTCTTGCACATTAAAAATAGGGGATATGCCCAAATCGGAAGGTAAATCTACCTTATAGGCATTTGCTCCATATTTAGCCAATATTTTGCAAGGCCCTACCCTCTTCATCTGTAGCTTAGTAGGAATGCCTTTTTGAAGCCTTGCTTTGTTCAAATGGACCATCACATAGTCCCCAATAGAAAACTGAACATCCTTCTTCTTTTCGTCCACCTTGGCTTTGAGTTTTAGAGTGTTGTATTGAATAGTCTTCTTGACTTGCTTCTAAATCTCCTTCATGGTTTGTACAAAGTCTTCAGCTTGACCACTAATCTGATCCATGTTTCCAAGACACCTTAGTTCACACACACCTCTTGGGTACATGCCATAAACAATTTCAAAAGGACTCTTTCCGATAGTCCTATTCTTGCTATCATTGTAGGCATATTCCGCTTGTGAGATGATAACATCCCAAGTCTGACCATACTCCTTAGTTAGGCACCTAAGAAGGTTACCTAAAGTTCTATTAACCACCTTAGTTTGACCATCAGTTTGAGGATGGTAAGCTGAACCAAAAGACATGTTAGTGCCAAGCTTCTTCCATAAAGTCTTCCAAAAGTGACTCATGAATTTCACATCTCGATCCGACACAATGCTTAATGGAAGTCCATGAATCCTTACAACCTCTTTGAAAAAAAAATGAGCTATATGACTTGCATCATTAGTTGTCTTACATGGAATGAAATGTCCCATTCTACTGAATCTATCAACAACAACATAAATGCTATCATACCCTTGCTTAGTTTTAGGCAAACCAACAATGAAATCCATACTTACACAATCCCATGGTCTGCTAGGAATTGGTAAGGGCTGGTAAAGACCTGCATTGCTCATTCCTCCTTTTGCCTTCATACACACCATACATTGCTCCACATACTTGGTTACATCTTTGACCAATTTAGGCCAATAATAGAACCTTTGCACTAGTTCTATTGTCTTGCTGATACCAAAATGGCCACTCAAGCTGCCATTATGCTTCTCTTGTATTAGGTTCTCTCTCATGGAACCTCTTGGTACACACAACTGGTTACCCTTAAATAGCAACCCATTTTGTCAAGTGTATTTTGAAAATTTGCTATGAAAGTGGTTTCCAAAATCCATGCATACCTTATAGGCTTCAGCAAAGTCCTCATCATTCTTGTAAAGATTCTGAAAACTCTCCACTCCAATGCTATGGAGCTGAATCTCTTGGACTATTAAAACCCTTCTACTTAATGCATCAGCAACCTTGTTCATTTGTCCTTTCTTATGCTTGATTGTAAAGGTGAAGGCCTACAAATATTCCATCCACTTCAAGTGCCTGTTGCTCAACTTCTCCTGTGTGTTGATGTAGCTAAGAGCTTGATTATCTGTAAACACAAAAAATTCTTTTGGCAACAAATAGTGTCTCCACTTCCTAAGACATTGGACTAAGGCATACAATTCTAGATCATAGGATGAGTATTTCTTCTTGGCCTTATTTAGCTTTTCACTATAGAAGGCTACTGGTCTACCTTCTTGACTCAACTCCCCACCCACTGGTAGGCCACTTGCATCACATTCTAAGGTGAACAACTTTTCAAAGCTAGGCAATTTTAGGATGGGTTGAGTAGCTACTTGTTTTTTTAACATATCAAATGACTTTTCAGCCTCTAAAGTCCACCTAAACTTGGACTTGACTCCCCCCTTTATGGTATCAAGAAATGGTGCACAAATACCACTAAAGTTCCTAATGAACTTCCTATAAAATTGAGACAAACCGTGGAAACTTCTTACCTCACTAGATGTGGTAGGTGTAGGCCAACTTAGGATAGCAGCAACTTTCTCCTTGTCCATCTTCAAAGTTCCTTTAGACACCACAAAGCCTAGATACACCAACTCTTGCTTGAAGAAGTCACACTTCTCAAGGTTGATAGCTAGCTTCTCCTCAAGAAGCCTCTTCAAAACCACTTCTACATGCTTGACATGTTCCTCTTTGGTCTTGCTGTAGATGAGGATATCATCCAAATACACCACCACAAATCTGCCTATGAAGTCTTTGAGCACTTCATTCATGAGCCTCATGAAGGTGCTAGGGGCATTGGAAAGACCAAATGGCATCACAAGCCATTCATAAAGACCATCAGTTGTCTTAAATGCTATCTTCCATTCATCTCCCTCCTTTATTCTAATTTGGTGATACCCACTTTTCAAGTCCAGCTTAGTGAAATACATAGCACCTCCTAGACAATCCATAAGGTCTTCAATTCTTGGAATAGGAAACCTATACCTAATTGTAATGCGGTTAATGGCCCTTGAGTTAGTACACAACCTCCATTTTCCTCCCTTCTTGGATGCCAAAACCACTGGGACTGCACAAGGGCTTATGCTTTTTTGGATCAAACCTTGGTCCATCAACTCTTGGACTTGTCTTGCCACTTCAAGTTTCTGATCTGGGGTTAACTTGTAGGCTGCCTTATTAGGTAGTGAGGCACCTGGAAAAAAGTCAATTTGATGGCTGATAACTCTTCTTGGTGGTAGGGTAGCTGGTGAAATCTCAAGTAAACATGAATTAGTTGAATGAGCAAAGTCAATATAGATAGAAAGGAAAAGTAGGAATAGGATACACAGAAGAAGGTGAACCATCCAAGCAAGGAGCTCAAAAGAATCAAAGGCCTACTTCCAATCACTATGGTAAGTTAGGTCATACATCAAACAAATGTTGGAGTAGTAGTAAAGCAAAATTCAATAGAAAGTGTTACAATTGTAATAAGCCCGGTCATATAGTTAATGAATGAAAGGAGAAACCTAAATTTGAAGGTAAATGTCACAAATGCAAGAAGCATGGACACAAATCTATTGAATGCAAAACCAAGATATTGAACCCAATAGAATATATTGTAAAAGCTATATTTGGTTGGGACTACAACACATGGTGTAGATGCCACTACTATGGAAAATTTGGGCACATTGTAGCAAACTATGTGAAACATCACATGAGGACCAGAGACACCACTAGAAGATGTTTTATTTGTATAGAACTTGGACATATTTCCAAGAACTATATGAACACTAGAAGGATTGTAGATGAAAATAAAACCAATGTTGACAACATCAAAAAGTAGATGAGGTAGCAATGGATTCCAAAATCTTCTGAGAGTGCAAGTCTGAGCCATGAAGCACATGCCACTCAAGAATTGAGTGACTCAAACATTTATACTTGATCTTCCACAGGGATGACTAGAAATAAGACTCTGAAGTAGACATCTTACATTAGTTCGAACCAGAAAAAAGGAAAGATTGATATCAACATTCAAGATGCAAAGGGATCATCGAGCATCTAAGGAAAATCAAGACCTTACCGAGCTAGGTAGGGTTGCAAGACCCTGCCAAGTAAGGTTGAGAGTCACTAAAACATTGTGTATAGACTAAGTTATGAATAAATCTATCAAGTTCTAAGATCAAATAGAGTGGAAGATAGTTTATCACCAAACAAGTGATCATACCAAGAATTTATGGTGATTGGAATGTGAAATTTTGTTAAAAGAAAAGGAATCAAATTCATTTATCATCATGAATTTTTGAAGAGCTATTTGCTAAGAGAGATTTCTATGCTTCCAAGCGATCTATGCATTTTCTTTTGAAGATTTTTTCATTTTCATTAAATCCTACTAAGCATGACATCCCCCAGTAGAAAAAATAAGAAAGTATGTAAGATGTTAGTTCGAGGAGTTGATTGGAAGGCACCAGATTTCAAATTGAGTCCGACAATTGTAGAAGCACTTGATCCAATTGAAGCTTGTAGATTCCACCAAAGGTATTACTTGTTAATGATATTCATTCTCATTTTTGATATTTGATACAATATATTGGAGCCCTATAGATGGATAAGACTCTACAATAGTTATGTGTGAATGGTGCATTGAAACTAGAGCATCAACACTTGGAGACCAAGGGTTAACACACATTTCACATATGCCTTGAAACTTTTAGATAAAATGGATAAGATTTATCCTTAGCTATGTACACAATAAGAAGCTATGGTTGGAGCAACCTATTCAAATAAAAAATAAAATGATTCATCAAATCACAGGGCTCCAAATGTTGAACAAGGAAAAGACTACCAAATCCCTAAGTTAGGTAGAACTAGAAAGCAAAAATCTTACTAAGTGAGATGGAAGAGGTATGAAGATCAATAGTGTGACTAACATGGAGCTGAAATTTGGAATCCTTGTGATAGCACATAGGATCTATATCTCTAGTCATCTCAACAACATGTCATGTGAGGTAGTTGATCTAGTTCTCAAGGTGGTGAAGAACAAAATATCCTTTGACCTTGCCTGATCCAGAGGATATTTTTATTGAATTTTGAAGTACTCTCCAAAATTCCAATAATCAATACTAGATTAAAGTCCTCAAAATTTTGAGTCCAATGTAACTCAAACTGGAAAAAAAGGAGTTCGTATGCTCGAGATATGGCTAGTCAAAGTTGGGTCAAAGGCCATAAAAAAGGTGAAATTTTGAACTCTCTAGAACTGGTCAAAGTTAGCATCAAATTGAAGGTCTCATCGAGAGCTTTCCAAAAATGTTCATTTCATCGAAAATGGAGCATGAACACAAAAGTTATGCTTAGCCAAAGTTGGTTGACCAAAAGGGGTGATGATGTGTCATGTTCGTACAATGATCTCAACATTCAACTAGCTAATCAGGAGTTGACACATGGCACTATGGGGGTAAAAAATTTGGTGCCATGTGTATGGAAAGGAAGCCCACATGGTAACTACATTATCAAGTGACATGCCATCAACAATTGGGTTTAGCATCCATGTGGCACTAGTTTTTACACATCGACAGGTAATTAGCTGGTGGTTGGAGGAGGGGTTTGACCTTGTGACCATTGGTTACCAAAAATAACCAGTGGCTATTAGACCACTGATCACACTTAATACCATATATTTTAATGTTCTATTTAAAGTGATTGTGCCACTAATTCGATTAAAGGAAGCATTGGTAGGGGTTGAACCCCCAACCTGACGGTTATGCCAAAAGTGTGGTGGCCACTGTGCCACATTTATAGTTTAAAACTAATATGGCTTAATTCATATTTAAGTTATAACAAGAAGCCACTCTCTCCCTAAAAATAGGTTATTTGTTATTTTGTTAATTGATTTAACCCCCAAGTGAGGTGTAACGCCAAAAATGTAGATAGACAAGGGGGTAATTGTGAATTTAAATTTATTAAATGCCCTATTTTTGTAAAAGATGGTTTTGGCTTATTTTAGGCAATTTTTTTGTATAAAAAGTGGGTAGGTTCATTTTGAACATAGAGAATTGATAGAGTTGATGGAGCTGATAGTTAGTTGATAGGCATTTGAGGAATTGATAGAAGAATGTCAAGAGTATTCTACTAATTTAATTGAGGATTTTTGGCAATTAAATCCTGGAGGTGAGAGAAAATTTGGAGAATGTATTTTTAGTCATGAACATTGGAGAAATGTTATGTTGATGTTCTACAAGGGATTGGTCCTGTAACACATTGTACTTGATTTTGGAGTTAATCGAAATGGTCCACCAATTGGAGCTGGACTCAGAGACATAGTCCTAATAGGGTGAATTTTGAGATCAAACTGTGTTTGCCTCTTATCTCTCATTTTACTTTTTGTCAGCTTGTTATGTGTTGTTCTTACTACATTTATGATTACGTTAATTTTTTTTGGTGAAAACATTAATTTAGTTTTACGTAATTGGTTAGGATTCCTCTGTATCAATCCTCAATTCTTCTTCTCTGTAACTTCAACGGTTTAAGATACATAACCATGCATTTACTACATGGATTGGGAAATTACATTTGATTGTTAGGATTAAGTCATAATCTTAGAGATCCTAAATCAGATCAAGTTTGGTATCAGAGCCAGGTTGTAGATAAATTGGAAGTGGTGAATGTTAACCAAGTTGAGATTAAAACAAGGAGAAGGTGAACTTGAAGAGTTCAATCCAGAGATTGGTAAAAGGAGAACTTTTCCTCAATCAGAGATGGCATCTGAATAGCATGTTCCTGAGTTTGATGTAGAAGCATTTTAGAGATCTTTTGTGGAGTTAAAGGCTTTGGTCGACATTCTTCTCCAAGAGAGACATGAACGACAATTGAGGAAAGTAGATAAAGCTAAGAAGAAGGAGGAAGCAAATTCCTCATCAAAAGATGTGAAAGGTAAAGGAGTAGGAGGTGGTAGTGACCCTCCTAAACCTCCATCTCCATCATCATCATCTTATTTATCTTCTTTGTTTACTTATTTTTCAAAGAAACTTGAGCATGTTAATGTGCCTTTGTTAAAAGTGGATGTTAAGTTTGATTTGCCTATATATAGTGGTGAATTGGATGCAGACAAACTAGATAAATGGCTTAAGAAGATTGAAGTGTACTACAAGGTTCAAAATATTTTGTATGATTCTTCCAAAATCTAGCTAGCTACTCTCAGAATGGGGGGTACTGCATTAGTCTAGTGGGAGAGTAAAATTTAGGATGATCTTGCTACACATGGTAAAATCGTTTCATCTTGGTATGAATTTACTTTTTCTTTGAAGAAATAGTTTTATCCGTTGGGTTATATGCAACAAGCCATTATGGATTGGAAAAATCTAAGGCAAGGTAAAGGGCAATCTGTACAAGAGTATACACAGGTGTTTAGGAAGAAGGCATTAACTCTTTGAATTCCTCTTTACATGCAAGATACTTTGTTAAAGTATATAAGAGGAATGCATTTATACTTGAAGCATACAATATTGATGTTTAGTCCTTCTAACTTTGATGAAGTATGTGTTCAAGAAACTCATATTGAAGTAGGTGGAGGAAACACAAGTTTCAGTTCAAAGAAGGAATTTGTTCCTCTTGAAGGACACAAGAAGGGAAAGAAAGTAGCCACAATGAAGAGAGATGAAGGTGACAAGCCTACTTGTTCACATTGTCAAAAGAAAGGACATGCTAAAGAAAAGTGTTGGAAATTGCATCCAAAATTGAAACCAAAGTGGTTTAAGAAGGATCAAAAGGGAAAGAAAAAATCTACAGTTGTTGCTTAGGATCTTAGATCAGATTCTAGTGACGAGACAACAATATCAGTTGTGGGTTTGAAAGGTAAAGCTTTTTTTGATTCTACCATTGTTGTTTCATATGCTTCCACTTCAAAAAGTCATGATGTTCCTAAAGATTGTAAAAGGTGTGAAATTTTTCATATAAGGGTGATTTCTAAAAACACTAAAATTGACACATTGATAGATAGTGGGTCCCAAGTTAATTTGATTTTAGAAGAAGTTGTTAAACAATTGGGATTGGAAACCAAGCCACATAAGAGACCTTATCCATTAGGTTGGGTGTGCAATGATAACAAATTGAGAGTCACTAAGCAATGTAAGTTAAGATTTGCAATAATATCTAAGTTCATAGATGAGGTTGAATTTGATGTGGTTCCACTTGATATCTATGGGATTGTGTTGGGTAGCCCATACTTATATGATAGGAAAGTTATCTTCTATAGGGAACATAACAAGTATCATTTGTTTAAAAATGGAATTGAATACATTATTAGAACTCATCGCATGAAGAATGAAGGATCAATTGTAAAAATAGGAAATTTAAAAATGATAGTAAATGCAAGAAATAAACTAACTCTCATGTCTACAGTAGCTAGTGAGGTTCAGGTGCAAGCAAAATCAAGTCTTCAGCTAGTGATGGTAAAAGAGGATTTGAAAAGTTCATTTTCTAATGATGTTTCTGTACATGATCAAAACACAATTCAAGAAGATGTAGAATATGTTGGCACAAGAAAAAATTGAGAAAATATCGAAATCTATTTTTTTGGTATTTTCTATGTTTTAGTATTTTGCATTTTTGGAGGCCTCTAGGGCATTTTTGGGCTTTGGTTGGGCCAAGAAGTTGTAGCACTATGCTTAAGACTTTAGAAACAAAATGTAGAACTCTAGAAGATCTTTCTAGAAATTTTGACGGTTCGTGATTTAGAGCTAGGAGTAGAAAGTTATGACTTCTACAAGTAGACATATTTTTTAATATAGATTTTTGTAGTTTTTAATAGTTGTTTAGATTTATTTTGTAATTAATTATTTGTGGACTCTTCATTTTCATTTCCAAGGGATAGTGATGACCCTTGGTATCCATTATACTTGTATAAACTCTATTTTCAAATGGAATGGATCACTTCTGGCTTGCAGATCTTCTATTGTGGCATTTTAATGATTTTTCAATTAACTCACAATACTGTAGGTTCTACACTAGGTACTGTAATCTAAATTCTTAATTCAGATCAGTACGAGAGATCCAAAATGTTGATACTTTTTCTATTTCATCAATTGTTTTAGTTTTGTTGCTTCTATTTCTACTAGTTGGTACCATGTGGGTGATGGATGTAATAGTGGAAACTGGTGGATGTATGGTTGGTTGTATTAATAGTGTCATGTCATTCTTCATAATGTGTTTGATGGTTTAGTTATTCAGAATTCCAACAGTTTGTACAGGTGATACTAGACAAGTGAGGCGAACATGGCCTCATTTGTATTCTATGTAAAAATAAACTTTTAGAGGTTTGAAAGCTTCTTTTAGTGGGGAGGCTTGTCTAGAGGATATTTTCACTAAATTTTGAAGTATCTCCAAAACTCCAATAATCAATACCAGATTGAAGTCCTCAAAATTTTGAGTCCAACGCAACTCGAACAGACAAAAAAGGAGTCTGTATGCTCAAGATATGGCCAATAAAAGTTTGGTCAAACCTTGGGTCAAAGGCCGTCAAAAAGGCAAAATTTTGAACTCTCCAAAATTATCAAAGTTAGCATCAAATTGAAGGTCTCATTGAGAGCTTTCTAGAAACATTTGTTTCATCGAAAACGAAGCATGGACACAAAAGTTATGCTCAGTCAAAGTTGGTTGATCAAAAGGGGCGATGGCATGTCATGTCCATACGATGATGTTAGCATTTAGCTAGCCAATCAGGACTTGACACGTGGCACTATGGGGTAAAAAATTTGGTGCCACTTGTATGGAAAGGAAGCACACATGGCACCTACATCATCAAGTGACATGTCATCAACAACTAGGTTTAGCATCCACATGGCACTAGTTTTTATCTATTGATAGGTAATTAGTAGGTGGTCGGAGGGTGGGTTTGACCTCATGACCAATGGTTACTGAAAATAACCAATGGCCATTAGACCACTAATTGCACTTAATACCATAGATTACAATGTTCTATTTAAATTGATTGTGTCGCCGATTTGGTTGAAGGAAGCACTAGTGAGGGTTGAACCCCTGACCTCGCGATTATGCCAAAAGTGTCATGGCCACTGTGCCACATTTATAGTTTAAAACTAATATGGCTTAATTCATATTTAAGTTATAACAAGCAACCGCTCCCTCCTTAAAAATAGGTTATTTTTTATTTTGTTAATTGATTTAACCCCCAAATGAGGTGTAATGCCAAAAATGTAGATTGGCAAGGGGGTAATTACGAATTTAAATTTGTTAAATGCCCTATTTTTGTAAAAGATGGTTTTGGCCTATTTTAGGCAATTTTTTTTTGTATAAAAAGGGGGGTAGGTTCATTTTTAACATAGAGAATTGATAGAGTTGTGGAGCTTATAGTCAGTTGATAGGCATTTGAGGAATTGATAGAAGAATGTCAAGAATATTCTGCTGATGTAATTGAGGATTTTTGGAAATTAAATCTTGGAGGTTAGAGAAAATTTGGAGGACGTATTTTCATTCCCAAAAATTGAAGCAATGTTATGTTGATGTTCTACAAGGGATTGGTCCTGTAACACATTGTACTTGATTTTGGAGTTAATCGGATCGGTCCACCAGTTGGAGTTGGACTCAAAGACGTAGTTCTGATAGGGTGAACTCCAAGATCAAACTATGTTTGCCTCTTATCTCTCATTTTACTTTCTATTCACTTGTTATGTGTTGTTCTTACTACATTTCTGATTACGTTAATTTTTTTTGGTAAAAACATTAATTTAACTTTACGTAATTGGTTAGAATTCCTCTGTATCAATCCTTAATTCTTCTTCTTTGTAAATTCAATGGTTTAAGATACATAACCATGCATTTACTGCATGGATCAGGAAATTACATTTGATTGTTAGGATTAAGTCATAATCTTATAGATCCTAAATCAGATCATTGCCGAGCTAATGCTAATTCAATTCAACAAGAACATGGAAAGCATTAGGACTTCAAAGAATAACCTGTGAAAGTTTGGTTCTCTCTTAACTTGTTTATTCTTCTTTGTGCAAAAGTTTTTCCCTTCAAAGGGTTAACTCATATGGAGAAAATATGTACCGGTACTATATAAGATTAATGAATATATAGTAGAGATGGGTGATAAGTTTTTCAGTATCATGGATAATTATTTTGATTCATTCAAGGAAAAGATGAATAGAATATTCAAAATTCTTAAGAAATTTGTAGAAGATTACAAGGATAATGTTTGTTTCATGGTAGATTCTGACAAAGTGTACATCCAAGTAGTCAAACCTAAAGTGATGTGGGTTAAGCATCTAAGTTATGAGGTTAACATTGATGACACCAAGGATATCATTGAGGCACTACTAGATGAGCCTGTGGATCCTAAGCCCACATATTTTGGTACTTTTGATGAAGCCAAAGCTAGAATAAAACTTGAAATTAAGCTTCCTCAAGCAGTCAATAAAGGAAAGAAGAGAATAGAAAAATTGAGGCAAGCAAGTTCTACACTCTTATTGATAGTAGGAAAAGGAGATGATGTGGAAGAAGATGAGACAAAAGAAACAAAATTAGAAGAAGAAGTGCCAATCAAGAAGAAGGGTAAGGTTATGATAATTAGACCTACCAAGTCAACTACTGTAGTATTCAAAACAAGGGCATTTGGATCTAGAAAGAAATTGAAATTAGGTGAAGAAGATGTGAAGGATATTATTTTCAAAATACCTCCACCTACATTTCAAGAAAAGTTAAAAGAGATTGATGCAGGAGCTAGCATGGTAAGATGAGAAGAAGCAAGTTGAAGAAATGATAATGCCCAAATTAGGTAAATGGAGATATTCACCTAGTCAACTTGCACAACAAATTCCCAATGAGCTTATGGAAAGAATAAAGCCTACATGGGAAAATCCTAAGAAAACTGCAAGAGATATATTTGAACAGACTTTGAGGTAGCTCATGTCGAGTCTTAGTGATAAAGAAGTGAAAGAATCCATGAAGAAAAATGAAGAAAAACTCACTCTAAAATTCAAAAATTTAATGATATTGGTTAATTACATTGAACATGTGGTGAAGACAACTATAACTACATGGAAGAATATCTTCAATCTTCATCAAAAGAGTGATTTTTTGGTTCATGTCAGTGATATAGATGATGAAGATGAAAAGGAAGAAAATGAAAATAATGATGAAGAAGATATATAAATAGTTGATGTAAATCTAGATGATGAGGAGAAAGAATAGGAAGCTACCGAAGATGATCTCCATGAGATTTAGAGTATTAAGGAAACTGACCCAGAGAAAATTGCAATAGAAGTTATGGCCTCATTTCCTCACTCTCTAAGCAAAGATTTAAAGCCATCAAGCTTAGAGAAATCTTCTATTGAGCTAGTTGTGGAAACCACTACAACTCCATACATCCAACCAATCTCTACACTTATTTAGTTGAGTACTATATTGATTGAAGTGATCAACACTTCATCTACCAAGTAGCTAGTATTTTCTCCATCATTAGATTTGGCTTCATAGAAACTAGGTATTTATACTATTAGTGAAATATCTATTTTGTTGCTAGCCCTTCTATTTCTACTATTCTTACAATTTTCAATATGCAAATAGTAAGTACAAAGATAGTTGAGAGCAATTCTCAATCGAGCACTAAAGTTTCAAGCAAGGACAAAGGTAAAGAATAAGACATTGATCTTGATGAGGATATAGTTATCTTGAATTGGGATGTCTCTACTTTGAGTCCTGATCAAATGAACATCATAGGTGAACTATTGTAGAAGAAAGCTAAGCAACATAAGCTTAGAGAAGAGAAAAGCAGAGAAAACCAAGTTCTTGAAGATGTGAAGAACATGTAGATGCACTAAGTACTGAGGTTGATAGTACACAAGCTATTTTGGTTCAATTAGCAAAATTTGTTCAAAAATTCAATGAAGATCTAAATGTACAAGAAAATTTTCTATAGAGAGCAGAGAGGAAATTTGAAAACAAAGTATTGGAGCAAGTTGCACTAATAATTGCAATATATAAAGTAGATTTGTCTACTATTTTCAGTTCATTAGAAGCCTCTACAAATAATGTTACATCATTATTTAGCAAGCCATGTGATAGATCTATCTTCACTTAATAAATCAAAGATAAACTATCTAAGATAGATGAAGACTTGAAGGAAAGTGCACAGCAAGTGTCACTTGACCCAAGCTTTAGTTCTACTCACTACTCAAATATCATATTTCTAACTAATATGCAAGAAAAATTATTAAGGGAAGAAGCCATGATCAGGGTTACACTTATAGAAATTCAAGGCATGATTCTTTCAAACATGGATGTATTATAGAAACATATTGTACATGCCAAAATTCTCATCCATGGTAATGACTTCTCCATAGCTGATCACATGATGGAGTTATCAACAAAAGTGTAGATTGCATTACATACAAACAAGGTGTTACAGGAAAATTGGGACAAGAAAATTACATTAATTTTAAAGATATATTCTGACTTTTGTCACAATTTGGCATTACCATGTAGCATACACCTTTGAGATTTATGTCAAAAAGGGGGAGAAGATGAGATAAGATAAAAAGGTAGAAAAGATGTGATATAAAGACATGAGATATCTAGTAGTTAAAATGTATATATGTATGGGGGAGTAGCAAAATATTATACATATACATGCACAGATAATTAGGGAACATCTCTTACAAAATAAAATTTGAAAAATCTCAAAAATAAAGTATGTTACCAAGTTGAAGACATAGGATGGAGACTAAAGATTGTTTTGAACTTGAAATTTTGAGAATTCAATTTTTTGATTGATAAGTGTTTTGGTCACTAATGCTAAAGGGGGAAATTATCGACATTATAGTCAAGTTTTTTAATTAGTGACTCACACTTAATCAAATGGTTAGTAACTATGGAGCTTATATTGTAGTTTACAATGTTAACTAATTAATTTAGGTTCTACCAAGTTCTACAGTTGCTACTGAGTTCCATAATAAGTATTTAGTGCAAACCAATCTTCATAGTATTTATCGAGTTACATAGTGCAAACCATGGTCTCTAGTGTTTACCAAATTCACAGCATTAGTGATGTGAATCTAGTGTTGACCAAGCTAGGATGTGTCAACCAACTAATTTAGTTTATATGTTGAGTTTCACAGTATTCACTAAGTCACTAGTGCTAATTGATTTCAAACTACTTGGTGTACACTTGATTTGTGTCACACTCTAAACCATTCTATCCAAACGATTCCATGAGTTTGAAATGTTTGGATGCCGGCTTAGAGCTCCCTATCCACGGAGTGCAAGAGAGTGTATTTCAAGTTCAAGGGCTCTTAGATGAGCCTTAGAGATACTCTTCTTGCTAGTAAACCATGCAATGGGAGGTTCCAAAGACAAGATGCAAGAATGCAAATGTCCCAAGGAGTTCCTCAAGAATGCAATGCAAATGAAAATTAAGCTAGAATGAGATGCAAAGTGGAGCTATGCTAAAACATGTATGAGAGTGTTACAATACCATTATTAATCTATGTGAGATTAAGATACATGTAAAAATGAAAGCTAAGCTAAGCCAGAATGCCATGATGCCATGGATGAGAGAATGTAGACAAGAAATAGAAGTTCTCCACAAAGCTCCAAAGAAACCTGTTAGAAAACCTGCAGCATAAAAATATTCAAAATGAGGATGGATCCTTTGAGGGGGAAAGCTCTCTCCCTTTTAAAGTCATACGGATGGTAGAGATCAAGATGAAGATGGTGGATGATCAACGGTGGAATTTGAAAATAGGTGTGATCCATATGCACACACAATTCAACCAATAGAATATAAGTTGACTTGTCATATAAGACAAAAGTCTCACAAGCCTTTTCTTTTAATTGTAAAATAGAAAAAGGAATTTATGTGTGCACTTTAAGTGGGTTAGAAGAATGGGGTGTTTTATTTAATTAAAAGGGGACATGTTCTTTTAATCAAATAATGAACTTAGGATAACATAGTCAAACTATAGGTTATAATCAAATAAATTGATTATTAGCAATTTGGTCTAGGTAAATGATTCAATTAATTTAGCCAAAATGTTGAAAAGGGGGCTAATAGTCTAGATGACCATTTTTAGGTGATTACATTTGCCCCTCTTTGACTAATGTGTGATCGATCTAGGAACACATTATGCCAAAGAAAATAGAAAGCCAAGTAGGTGGTGATAGATATAGATATCTGATTTTGAAGAACGAAATGTAGAAAAAGATAGCAAGTCCTAAATATACAGCCTGATAGTGGCAGTACTGAACACTAGGAAAACATGATGTCAGAATTCAAGAAGAATGCTAACACTTAGCAAAGTAGATAGATCGAGAATAAGTGAGAAGATCAAAAAAATGCTCCTAAGAAATAGATAGTTGTAGCAATCAGTGATAGAGTATTTCTACCCCCTCGGGATCAAAATTGAAATGAGGTAAGGGGATGCAAAAACTGGCTAGACATGAGAAAATTAGAATATAGCGATGTCCAAGATGACAAATAGATGATTAGAACCCAAGAATGACTATAAAAAAAATTGATAAAATGCCCCAGTTTGACTAGAGTTGACCTTGAAGGATATAGCATAAAAATTAGGTCGAAATGAGTAGAAAGGTGATTTTAGACATGAAATAGTGAATTGAAGTAGATATGAAGTATGGAAATGATGAAGACATGAAGAAATGAAGATGTCTCAGTGATGATTCAGATATTAGACCTGAAAAGGTCAGCTAACTGCTCAGAAGAAAGTAAAATTTTAAAAGACAAATTTGACCATCAAGATGACCTCAAATTTGGATTTTGATCCTGAAAATGAATCTAGGATGTTGAAATTATTTAAGAGGTCAAAAATTTATATAATGTGATGATAAGATAGAAAAGAGATGAAATGAAAGATTAAGAAGGTGAAAAGACATGAACAAGAAGAAAGTAAAGAAATATATGAAAGGAGTTAACTGATATGTCTAAAAAAAGATGATGAGAGAGCTCTCCCCATATGCAAGAATGCAAGACTAAGCTAGAAAATGAACCTAAAATGCAAGCTAATATGAAAATTGGTTGATCAACAAGAAGTGTATAGAATTTAGACTCTTAATTTCATCATTGAGCATTTATTAGGGACATCATGAGATCATACAACCATCACTAGTATAACTATGGGGATATGAATATGATCGATATTAGATAGGTATGTGGAAATCCAATCTAAGCATCAGAGACATGTAAGTCAAGATAACTACGCGATTAGATTCCCTAAGTTTAATTTAGCAAGATTAACCTATATCAAGGCATAAGTGCCAAGATAACCCCCGAGTGTGGTCTTGCAAAATAGTCAAGGATGATACATTTGTAAGTCAACATGTTGGATAGGACAAGCATAAATGCTTACAACACTATAGAAAAAAAAAGTATACCCACAAACAGAAATCAAGAAAGTATGTCCCATGCCCCCAGTCTTCTAGTCAATGACATCCTCGAAAGACTATTAGGGAGGGAACACATGGCAAAGAAATCATCATAGATAGCACACAAAGTAGATAAAGATCAGCATAGCTCAGTCGTTTAAGTGTTAAAGTGCGTGTGTGTAAGTCACTTGGCCATTTCTTCAAAACTTGATTCTGATAGTGAGAAATATCACCACATCGGAGACCGCAGGTAAACTATCTAAAAAGTGTTGAAAAACACTTGATGTCAAGGTGGGGGAAGTGTTGAGAAACACTGTTTTGTGAGTTGTCCAAGAAACCCTAATGCACAAGAATACCTCAATAGGCTAAGCAATTGTGCCCCCAAGACGAGGACAAGAAACAATTCCAAGCTAAGAAATGTGTAGCAAAATAGGTGATTGAGACTGATAGACAGAGGTGCAAGGGTCTCAAGTAGCACCTGTTTCAAAATTTTCACCACTTGATAGATTTTTTCAGGACTTTTTTCAATTTTTTTTTATTTTTGTATTTTTTTTGGTGATACATCAAAGTGCCTATTGCTAGGTTTTCACTAAGATGATCTTTTTTTCAAGGCATTTTCTGATTTTTAGGATTTTTTCAGCATCATATATGATTTTTTGATTTTTTAGAATAATTTAGAGATTACTAGTTCTCAAGAAAGATCACATCATTTTCTCCCAATGTCTAGCAAGGTGTAGGACATGATGGAGCAAAAAGTTGGTGGATAGACAAAGATGGATAAGAAAGGAGTATGAAGCAAGTGAAAGTGATCCTCAAGGACACACTCCTCAAGAGTACCCAAGCTAGGGAAAGAGGTGAAATAGTCATATGAAGCATATTTTGGATAAGAAATGGAAGTAATGAGAAAGATAGCATGTAGGATAAGTGGTGAAGCCAACAAGTGTGATAGCATATAAGATAAGTGATGGAAGCCAATGAGTAAGATAGCATGAAAGCGTGTAATCCAAGAGAGTAGACATGTCAAGAGGCCTATGAGAACCATGTTTTATATATTTTTGATCAAGACTCTGGGGTCAACTAGATAAGATAGTAATGGGATAGAGCAATAACAATAAAGCTCCAGATAGAGTCTATGAGTGAATGGAAGAGCACAATAGAAAATCTCGTGGATAAGATAGCCAATATGCAAAGATAGCTCAACAATGTCAAGATCAAAGAGAGAAGAGGGGATAGATGGATGATGGAAGAATTACGCATGATGCCTGTTTGCCAAGTTTTCATCATGGTACTTATCCAAGGTACCACAAGATGTAGTTTTCACCATAGGACACATTTATTTCTCTTCACTTTTGCTACCAAGGTGCCACAAGAAGTAGTTTTCACCAAGGCACATTTTTCTTTTTTCTTTTTTTTTTTGCTTTTCTTTCTTTTTCTTTTTCTTTTTTGAATTTTTAGAAAGAGCTCAAGCTGTTTGAATGTAGATAGTGCTCTGATAGAAAAGATAAGTCATGATAAGCCAAGATCATAGAAAGGTATGCTCAAAGATGTTGATAGGGTGATGAAAGAGAAATGGTAGTAGGAAGAATATATTGAGGATAAGAGTTCATGTATAGAAAGTAAGTGTAAGCTTTAGAGGATTTCATGAGGGTAGCTGAAATATTGGACAAGATCAACATTGACACACACCTTGAAGGGTATTGGAATGATGGAGGAATCATGGATGAAGTAGCTTGAGGTTTAGATGTATGAGGTGGTAGAAGAGATTTGGAAAAAAGTGGAGTGGAAGGCTTTGGAATAATTTTAGGAAGATTTTTAGAAGAAGATGGAATGGAAGCCTTTGGAAGCTTGAATGTCAACTTTGAAATATTTTCAATATTCAAGTCTTTTAAAAGAGACTTGGGAATCCACATAGCTTTATATTTTCCTCGTTCTTTGGGTGCTTGAGAGTGTCTTTATATAATGATGGATTTAGGAACCCATATTTTCTTTGGTTTAGCTCTTTGAGTAGTGGACCTTTGCAGTCTCTTTTGTGCATTCTCCTTCTTATCATTCACATGTCGATTAGATGGGACATAGTGATCTTTCTTTTTCAATGGATTCTTATGTTTATTCTCACTTCCAAAGGACTTGGGATTTGTGGATAAATAAGGATGATATGACTGGTTAAAATGTATAGATGGGTGAAAAGTCATCAAGGATGAATGTCTTTGTTGATCTTGAGGTAATAAAGGAGAGCTAGAGAATGAGCTATGAGTGAATGTAGGAGATGGAGGAACATAAGGCCCCAATATGGATGGAAGGTTTGAATGCTTTAGCTTAGATGGATAAGGGCCAAGGAAAGATTTAGAAGATGCAAAGAGATAGTGGGAAGGGATATCAACATATTTAGAATGAGCAACATGGTCAAAGCCATCAATAGACTGATAAGTACCTTTGATAGGAACACCATTTTTAATAGAAGCACTTGAAGCTTGAGCACAATTTTGAAGTGGATGTGGAGAAGTAGAACATGAGGCGATGCTTTGATCTTGACAAGTAGCTTTGGATAGCATATGAAGAGAACTTTTCTCATAATTTTATGTAAGCTCAAGGGAGATAATGGAAGTGGTATCTTCATCATACTTGGGGGGTGGACAAGATATAGGATATGGAGGGGGAAAATATTGAAAGAGATGAAAGGGTGCTTGATCTTGATCTTTCTTGAAATTTATAGCTTTTTCTTTTTGAGAGTCCTCTTGACATGGAGCCACTTCCAAGGACAAGGGAGAATGAAGAGTGAATGGAATAGTGTTTGGATTAGTAATAGTAGTGCATGAAGTTGAGGATGTTTAGGATTAGTAGCATGGAAAAGGTTTGCAACCAAGTGAAGGTTAGCTTGAGTTTCTTTTAGAGATAGCCCTTGAGGATACACATAGTCAATGTGGAAAGAATTAGGTTCTTTATTTGATGGAGGCATGTTCGAAAGATTTGAAGTGTTGGGAGATGCACGAGTGTTGGAAGAAGTGGAAGATGTAATAGAGCTACTACTAGATATAGGTTCATTAATGTAATCTTGCTCAAGAAAAGTATCCTCATCGCATGAATCATTAGAGGTATCAATAATTCCATTATCAATAAGATCTTGGATTTTATGTTTTAGCTCAATGCAATCTGAAGTACTTTGCTCATTATGTTGATGATAAGAACAATAGATATCCAAGAACGGGTTTGCATATGAGCTATACTTTGGTAACATGATGATCTTATTGCTAAGAAGTTTTTGCAAAGTTTCATCATAAGAATCTTCCAAGGGAGAAAAAGTTCTATTAGAAGTATGTCTGGGATCTTCTTGTTGTTTCTCAAGTGAATGGAATGCATTTATGTCTTCATCATTATCTTGGTCAAAGATAGGTCCATCATGAAATTTTGGAATAGGCTCAAAGTAGGTATCACTTTCTTGTCCTCTAAAGAGGTCTTTAGATCTAGAAGATGAAGACATTTGATGTCTTGAAGTAGAGCATGTAGACCTAGAAGAAGAGGATGACCTCAAAGAAGGTGACTCACATGCATGTAAAGACCTTAAGGAAGATTCATGTAATGATGCAATCTTCTCCTCTAACCTTTTCTCAAGTTTAGACTTCATTTTTATCATGCACTTAGAGAGATGAAGGTAAGAAAGATCATTTATCTCTTCTAGTTCTTTGTATTGCACATATAGATCTTGAAACTCTTTAGTGACATGGAGGATATCATGATCATCTAGATTTGGTTGAGGTTTGGTAGCACAAGGTTTAGATCGCATAGTTTTAGATGCAAAGCCAAGCATAAAAGAGCCTAGAAGATAACTTGATGTTGAAACTATAGGAGGTAGAGTGTTCACTTGCCAAGATAGTATAGAGAGATTAAAGTGACTTGTCAAACAATATGTCCAAGAAACTTACGACATGAATGAATCAAGTCAATAGCTAGGCAAGATGCCCAAATAGCCAAATAAATAGAGCAGCAGGGTGACGAGTGAACAACTTTCCCAACCCAAGAGTGTAGTCAAGAAATCAAGGTAACCATTTTAGCAAAAGGATAACTAGCAAGCATGCATAGACCATGAAGATAGAAAGACCAAGAGCACCAAGACCAAAGAGTCACTTTAAGCATGTTCAAGAACTAGAGGCATAGAAAATAAAAATCAAATGATGAGACTCCCCTTAGCAAGCAACACAAGAAAATGTTTGCATTTGATGTTTTGACTTGGTTGACAAAGTTTGGCAATAGTTGATAGCATAGCAAGTTTGATGTTCAAAAACAATTTCTTTCCAAGAAAGCTAGTGACACATGGAGTATTCTTCAAAAAATCAAGCAAGGGACAAAGCAACCTTGCATGATACAAACATATGTGACATCTCAAAAGAATTCCCTAGAATTATCATCATGTGTATGTTCAAAAGATTTTCACTGGTATACCACATTTGAGAACACATCAAGCAATATCTACCTAAAGGACATGGTTCATTACTCAACAACTTGGACCACACTTGATGCTCCTTTGCCTCACACCAAGTGGTTACCCACAAGAGATATTGGCTTTATCATATAAATTCCATAAGCATAACCAAGAGAACACAGATGGTGAGTGTAAAATCTTGGGGTGATCCAGGTAATCCACTAGGATCGATCCTTGCACCAAGAAGTTGAGCGGCTAAAAAAGGTAGTTACTAACTTAGGGTGTTTATATAGGGCTTTCGTTCATAGTGTTCCTCTTGCTCCCAATTATGGGACAGCTCACCTTGTGATGAGTAACTGATCTCGCGATCACAAGAGTACCTTAAGAATTCTTTCCTAGTGATCTCCCTATGGTCGAAATTCCATAAGTGATCACACTAGGTGAAGATAAACACTACATCTACCAAGGTTTTGTGTCTTTGATAGCCTTGAGTTTATAGTGGTTTGGAAGAGCCGAGTAATTTTCTTGTCCCCACTTGGGTTGTTCCTCTCAGGTTGTCCGAGAGCAAGCCCTCTAAAGGATTCTAACTACACAAAGAGTGGATCAACTTTTGAAAGTCAAGATTTCTGATTCACCACAAGGGTGAAGAGCATACTCTCCTATTCCAATCGCTAGGAAGATTTAGTTGCCTCTTACTCTTGAAATCAAATGGTAAGTCAAGATTTTTGATTCACCACAAGGGTGAAGAGCATACTCTCGTATCACCAAAAGATCCCAATTGTAAGTTTTAATGTGCCTAAAAATAAACAACTAGTATATGCCACACATGTAAAAGTAAAGAACAAGCAAAATTGGGTTTTTATGCATTGGGTAACCCTACAAACAATCATTAGTAGCCCTTGTGCATTTGAAGCTTTTACATGCATTCTTTTTATGCAATGTTTCAATTTTTTTCACAAGGATGGCAACCTACAATCACAACTTGTTAGCACCACATTTTTTTTCATAAGGATGGCAATCATTTATTATGATCAAGACCAAGGGGTCAACTAGATAGGATAGTAGTGGGATAGAGCAATAAAAATAAAGCTCAAGATGGAAGCTATGAGGGAATGAGAAAGCACAAATATAGAATCTCATGGATAAGATAGCCAATATGCAAAGATAGCTTAACATTGTCAAGATCAAAGAGAGAAGAGGGGATAGATGGATGGTGGAAGAATTATGCATGATGCCTATTTGCCAGGTTTTCATCATGGGACTTATCCAAGGTGCCACAAGAAGTAGTTTTCACCAAAAGATAAATTTATTTCTCTTTACTTTTGCTACCAAGGTGCCACAAGAAGTGGTTTTCACCAAGGTTAATTTTCATTGTTCTTTTTTTTTTTGCTTTTTTTTCTTTTTCTATTTTTTTTCTTTTTTTCTTTTTTAGAAAGAGCTCAACCTTTTTGAATGTAGATAGTTCTCCTATAGGAAAGATAATTCATGATAAGACAAGACCATAGAAAGGTATGCTCAAAGATGTTGATAGGGTGATGAAAGAGAAATCGTAGTAGGAAGAATATATTGAGGATAATAGTTCATGTATAGAAAGTAAGTGTAAGATTTGGAGTATTTCATGAGGGTAGCTGAAATATTGGACAAGATCAACATTGACACACACCTTGAAGGGTATTGGAATGATGGAGGAATCATGAATGAAATAGCTTAAGATTTAGATGTATGAGGTGGTAGAAGAGATTTGGAAAAAAGTCGAGTGGAAGGCTTTGGAATATTTTTAGGAAGATTTTTGGAAGAAGATGGAATGGAAGCCTTTGGAAGCTTGAATGTCAACTTTCAAGTATTTTCAATATTCAAGTCTTTTAAAAGAGACTTGGGAATCCATATAGCTTTAGATTTTCCTTTGGATACTTCAAAACAAATTTCTTCAATAATGGGTTTAGGAACCCATATTTTCTTTGATTTAGCTTTTATAATAGTGGACCTTTGCAATCTCTTTTGTGCTTTCTCCTTCTTAGCATTCACATGTTGATTAGATGGGACATAGTGATCTTTCTTTTTCAATGGATTCTAATGTTTATTCTCACTTCCAAAGGACTTGGGATTTGTGGATGAATAAGGATGATATGACTGGTTTAGATGTATAGATGGGTGAAAAATCACCAAGTATGAGTGTCTTTGTTGATCTTGAGGTATTATAGGAGAGCTAGGCAATGAGCTAGGAGTGGAAAATGTAGAAGATGAAGGAACATAATGCCCCAATATGGATGGAAGGCTTGAATGCTTTAGCTTAGATGGATAAGGACCAAGGATAGATTTAGAAGATGCAAAGGGATAGTGGGAAGGGATATCAACATCTTTAGATTGAACAACATAGTCAAAGCCATCAATAGACTCATGAGTAGCTTTGATAGGAAAAACATTTTTAATAGGAGCACTTGAAGCTTGAGCACAATTTTGAAGTGGATATGGAGAAGTAGAACATGAGGGGACACTTTGATCTTGACAAGTAGCTTTGGATAGCATATGAAGAGAACTTTTCTCATAATTTTCAGTAAGCTCAAGGGAGATAATGGAAGTGGTATCTTCATCATACTTAGGAGGTGGACAAGATATAGGATATGGAGGGGAAAAATCTTGAAATAGATGAAAGGGTACTTGATCTTGATCTTTCTTGACATTTTTAGCCTTTTCTTTTTGAGAGTCCTCTTGACATGGAGCCACTTCTAAGGACAAGGGAGAATAAAGAGTGAATGGAGTAGTTCTTGGATTAGGCATAGTAGTGCATGAAGGTTGAGGATGTTTAGGATTAGTAGCATGGAAAAGGTTTGCAACCAAGTGAAGGTTAGCTTGAGTTTCTTTTAGAGGTAGCCCTTTAGGGTACGCATATTTCATATGGAAAGCACTAGGTTTTTTGTTTAATGGAGGCATGTTGAAAAACTTTGAAGTGTTAGGAGATGCATGAATGTTGGAAGAAGTGGAGGTATCAAAGAAACCATTACTAGAAAAAGGTTCATTAATATGATCTTTCTCAAGAAAAGTATCCTCATCACATGAATCATTAGAGGTATCAACAATTTCATTATCAATAAGATCTTGCATTTTATCTTTTAGCTCAATGCAATTCGAAATACTATGCTCATTATGTCGATGATAAGCACAATAGATATCAAAGAATGGGTTTCCATATGAGCTAGACTTAGGTAACCTGATTAGCTTGGTGCTAAGAAGTGTTTGCAAAGTGTCATCATAAGAATCTTCCAAGGGAGAAAAAGTTCTATTAGAAGTATGTCTAGAGTCCTTTTTTTTTCCTCAAGTGAATGGTATGTATCCATGTATTCATCATTATCTTGGTCAAAGATAGGTCCATCATGAAATTTTAGCATAGGCTCAAAGGAGGTATCACTTGCTTGTTCTCTAAAGAGGTCTTTAGATCTAGAAGATGAAGACATTTGATGTCTTGAAGTAGAGCATGTAAACCTAGAAGAAGATGATGAACTCAAAGAAGGTGACTCACATGCATGTAAAGACCTTAAGGAAGATTCATGTAATGATACAATCTTCTCCTCTAACCTTTTCTCAAGTTTAGACTTCATTTTTGTCATGCACTTAGAGAGATGAAGGTAAGAAAGATCATTTGTCTCTTCTAGTTCTTTGTATTGTGCATATAGATCTTGAAACTCTTTAGTGACATGGAGGATATCATGATAATCTATATTTGGTTGAGGTTTGGTAGCACAAGGTTTAGATCCCAAATATTTAGATACAAAGCCAAGCATAAAAGAGCCTAGAAGATAACTTGATGTTGAAACTATAGGAGGTAGAGTGTTCACTTGCCAAGATAGTAGAGAGAGATTAAAGTGACTTGTCAAAAAATATGTCCAAAAAACTTATGACATGAATGACTCAAGTCAATAGTTAAGCAAGATTCCAAAATAGCCAAATAAATAGAGCAAGAAGGGTGACAAGTGAATAACTTTCCCAACCCAAGAGAGTAGTCAAGAAATCAAGGTAACCATTTTAGCAAAAAGATAACTAGCGAGCATGCATAGACCATGAAGATAGAAAGACCAAGAGCACCAAGACCAAAGAGTCACTTTAAGCATGTTCAAGAACTAGAGACATAGAAAAAAAAAATCAAATGATGAGACTTCCCTTAGCAAGCAACACAAGAAAATGTTTGCATTTGATGTTTTGACTTGGTTGACAAAGTTTGACAATAGTTGATAACATAGCAAGTTTGATGTTCAAAAACAATTTCTTTCCAAGCAAGATAGTGACACATGGAGTATTCTTCAAACAATCAAGCAAGGGACAAAGCAACCTTGCATGATACAAGCATATGTGACATCTCAAAAGAATTCCCTAGAATTATTGTCATGTGTATGTTCAAAAGATATTCATTGGTATACCACATTTGAGAACACATCAAGCAATATCTACCTAAAGGACACGATTCATTACTCAACAACTTGGCCCACGCTTGATGCTCGTTCACCTCACACCAAGTGGTTGCCCACAAGAGATATTGGCTTTGTCATGAAAATGCCATAAGCATAACTAAGGGAACACAGATGGTGAGTGTAAAATCTTGGGGTGATCCGAGTAGTCCACTAGGATTGGTCTTTGCACCAAAAAGTTGAGTGGCTAAAAAAGGTAGTTACTAACTTAGGGTGTTTATATAGGGCTTCCATTCATAGTGTTCCTCTTGCTCTCAATTGTGGGACACCTCACCTTGTGATGAGTAATCGATCTCACGATGACAAGAGTACCTTAAGCATTCTTGCCTAGTGATCTCCCTATGGTCAAAATCCCATAAGTAATCACACTAGACAAAGATAAACACTACATCTACTAAGGTTTTGTGTCCTTGATAGCATTGAGTTTATAGTGGGTTGGAAGAGCCAGGTAATTTGCTTGTCCCCACTTGGGTCGTTCCTCTCAAGTTGTCCGAGAGCAAGCCCTCTAAAGGATTCTAAACTACACAAAGAGTGGATCAACTTTTGGAAGTCAAAATTTCTGATTCACCACAAGGGTGAAGAGAATACTCTCCTTTTCCAATCATTTTCTCCCAAACATGCCAAGAATATTTAGTTGCCTCTTACTCTTGAAACCAAATGGTAAGTCAAGATTTCTGATTCACCACAAGGGTGAAGAGCATACTCTCCTATCACCAAAAGATCCCAATTGTAAGTTTTAATGTGTCTAAAAATAAAAAACTAGTATATGCCACACATGTAAAAGTAAAGAACAAGAAAAATTGGGTTTTTATGCGTTGGGTAGCCCTGCAAACAATCGTTAGTAGCCCTTGTGCATTTGAAGCTTTGACATGCATTTTTTTAATGCAATGTTGCAATTTTTTCACAAGGATGGCAACCTGCAATGACAACTTGTTAGCACCACAAGTTAGTGTGAAATAACATAAAAAACTAAAATAAAAAGTGGTTATTTTCCTCAAACATCCAAGTTATCTTCCAATCAAGTGTATGCAAAGAAAGGGCAAACTAATCACAAATGCTCTCATTTTTACTCTTTGCTTTTGATCTAGTCAACAAGATTATACTTTTTTGCTATTATTTTGGATCCAAAAACAAAAATAAAAAGAAGAGACCCCTATTAGAAATTAGAGGGCTTTCCAAAAATGCAAAAAATTCAAAAAAATCTCTTCATTTTCTCTCTAGAGACTAATTTTGTCAAAACAGGCCATATTTATCAAATTAGGTTTTTCATCTCTAATACGACCTTAAAAGTCAAAAAACAAAGAGAGTACCCCTCTTAGAATTCAAATTTTTTTTTTTAAATGTAAGTTTTTTTGAAAAATGCATAGATTTGTCATCAGAAATAGCTTTTTATGAAAAACAAAGAAAAAATCATAACTCTCACAAATCATGTCAAAATGATCTAAAAATTGTATTGAGACCTATTCGAGACATACTAAACTTGTAAAAAAAAATTCAGAACCAAAATCTAAGCGATTTAAAAGATATGATCAAATCTTTAAACCAACTAGATTTTTGGCCTTCAAACCAATCTACTTATGGGTTGGCCTTAAAACCAAAGTGATAATTCAACAAAAGCACTTGATTAGATCCAATATGCTACTGTAAAAAATTAGAGATAAGAAATGAAAGAAAATGGAGCTAGAAATTTGATTCAAGCCCCACGGTGGGCACCAAAAATGTACACTCGAAAGTGTCAGACTCTAAACCATTCTATCCAAATGATTCCATGAGTTTGAAATGTTTGAATGCCGACTTAGAGATCCCTATCCACGGAGTGCAATAGAGTGTATTTCAAGTTCAAGGGCTCTTAGATGAGCTTTAGAGATACTCTTCTTTCTAGTAAACCATGCAATGGGAGGTTCCAAAGACAAGATGCAAGAATGCAAATGTCCCAAGGAGTTCCTCAAGAATGGAATGCAAATGAAAATTAAGCTAGAATTAGATGCAAAGTGGAGCTATGCCAAAACATGTATGAGAGTTTTACAATACCATTGTTAAGCTATGTGAGATTAAGCTACATGTAAAAATGAAAGCTAAGCTAAGCTAGAATGCCATGATGCCATGGATGAGAGAATGTAGACAAGAAATAGAAGTTCTCCACAAAGCTCCAAAGAAACCTGTTAGAAAACCTGTAGCATAACAATATTCAAAGTGAGGATGGATCTTTTGAGGGGGAAAGCTCTATCCATTTTAAAGTCATAAGAATGGTAGAGATCAAGATGAAGATGGTGGATGATCAACGGTGGAATTTGAAAATAGGTGTGATCCATGTGCGCACACAAGTCAACCAATAGAATATAAGTTGACTTGTCATATAAGACAAAAGTCTCACAAGCATTTTCTTTTAATTGTAAAATAGAAAAAGAACTTTATGTGTGCACTTTAAGTGGGTTAGAAGAATGGGGTGTTTTATTTAATTAAAAGGGGACATGTTCTTTTAATCAAATAATGAACTTAGGATAGCAAAGTCAAACTATAGGTTATAATCAAATAAATTGATTATTAGCAATTTGGTCTAGGTAAATGATTAAATTAATTAAGCCAAAATGTTGAAAAGGGGGCTAATAGTCTAGATGACATTTTTAGGTGATTACACTTGGAAGTGATTAGTATGAACCAAAATTTTATGTCTACCAAGAGCATGATGATGCTGAGTGTTGACAATAGTTTGAGTATTAGAACTTCACTGAGTTTGTCTTCAGAACTTGAGTACCAACAATTGGGCCGACTTTGTGTATTTTGGTGAAACTTGTATTGTAGCTAACTTTGATGAATTATGATTTGGATTGGTATATATGTAATATATTGCATCACATCCAAATAAAGAATATATAGAAGAACATATGATGCGAACATAATAAGAGTAGAAGTGCAAAGTAAGAAGGCTACAAGTAGTATAAGGAGTAGAAAAGATTTATCTATCACAACAAGGTGATTATTACACTTCAAAGGAATCTCAACCAGAAAATCAAAGTTACAAATCAGAGATCAGCTACTGGTTCATCCTAATAGGTGGAACAATTAAATCCTTTCACAAGGTAGACTTAATAGTCTTTTGCAAATCTCTTTAATGAGTGCATACTTCATTGTATGTTTTGTAAATATTTTCACAAGGTGGACCCTAGTAGTCCTTATTTCTCCTAATAGGGAAGATCATCAGAAGTGATCAAGTGTAAGCCTTACTGACCAAAATTATACTATAGTACTAAATCTTGTGGGTATCATCCTAACCCCAATTTTACTTTCTATTTGGAAGGTTTCTGGTTCACCATATATTGTGTCAAAGTATTATGAATGTTTTAATGCTTTTAGTTTTTTATGCATGCAATTAGAACATAATACATATGAAGGATTAATTCATGAATTGAGAATAAGTTTTATTTGTTCCTGATTCACCCCTCCCCTATCAATAACCTAGCCTATCCTATATGTCCAACAAGGGGTGTTGATATATGATTGAAAATATCCTTTGAAAGAAGAATGTTGAGAGAAGACTATGTATTTTCAATCATTGTTTTGTCACTGATGTCAAACCTGCTAAATTTTGGTAAGACAAGTGCTGATATGTTTCAAGAACTATCACTTAGTTGATTGATGAAAAGTATTTGATCAACAGGATGTAACAAAAGTACCTATAGGAAAGGTTGAGTTATGATTATGTATTAAAGTGCAAGAATTAGTTAAGATAGTGATAACATAATGTATTGATAATCTACTTGAGGTTACAAAGTGATTGGCTACACTTAGAAAGTTTAGAAGAATAAGGTTGGACAAAGTTCATTTGCTAAGGTTGACCAAGTTGATATAAGGTGCCAAGAAAAGTTAGTGCAAGCCGAGTAAAAAGTTAGTTGGAGCTAAGTGAAAGCAATTTCTAGTGGATGCCGAGTAAACTAGTGGATGCCAAGAAAGTTAGTAGGTGTTGAGCAAGATAGTTGAAGCTGAGTGATTTTTAGTTGATGCCAAGCACTAGTAAAATTTAGTTGAAGCTAAGTGATTTTACAATAGATTTCGAGTAACATAATATGTGCTAATAATTAGTAAATTGATAATGTCGACCTACTACATTATGAAAAAGATCAAAGTTTTACCAAATAGAAGCTGACAAGTTTGTTTTCTTGGAACTTGTAAATCAGGAGGAAGATAAGATTGATGAGTTGGAGGCACAAAATCTTATGTTAACCATTTTGGAGGTGAATTCAAATGGATTTTAGGAGAAGTTTCTAGAAACGAAAAGATATGGGGTAGATACATTGTATCCTACCTAATCCATCAAAAACCCTAATTTTTGAGATGGATAATAAGCGGAAAAAAGAGTTCTAATTTCCTATATGTAGGGGTGTCTAGTCATGAATCAATGTTGGATAGAGGTTAGAGAGTTTTGAATGTGAAAATCTGACAAGGAGAAGGAAGCCCAAGAGAAGAAGTTTGCAATGGTGAACTAAGAAAGAAGGTTTAATGAGGATGAATTATTGAAGGGTGAACAAGCTATTAGAACCTCAAATTTTGGAAGCCAAGTAGAGTTGAGGACTGAATAGTGATCTATAATCTACAAGTAAGGTTGTAAGTTGTATCAGATCAAAGCTCTACTGTTACTTTCTAAGAATTGTATCAGATTAGGGTAAATCCATTAGAGAAAGGTTGACTTAACAGTCATTGGAAAATCCTTTAACAGGGTGGCATTCCAAGTGAATGGCCTAAAGTCCTCTAAAAAGGCTCACTTTTAAGAGGGTGATTGAAATTCCTTAATTAGGTCACATTTAACAATGTGTGTTGTAACCTTTAATAGGGTTGGCCTTTAAGAAGGCATCACTTCAGAAGATTGAAAAGGAGTAGCATGTTACTGGTGGTTTTTTCCAAATTGGGTTTCCACATTAAATCATTGTGTCAAATGTGATGATGGATGTGTTATGTTTTATGCTTTACATTTCTGCATGTTAATGTTATAGTAACATATCAGTTTTGGTTAACACATAATGAATGCATGCATGATTAAGAATGTTATAAGGGTTCAAGAAATTATGAAAAGTTTTATTTTGTACATCTGGGCCTTGAATAATTGATTCACCCCCCCCCCCCCCCCCCCCCCCCCTTAGTTATTCTAAAAGATTTCTAACAAGGGGTAACACATACTACAACAATTGTCAATTGATCATTTCATTCCTTTTTAACATAATATGAATGCAATTTCACAAATATATTGTAGATACGAAAGATAATGACTTACCTTGATGAAGGTATGCCAATCATGTGTTTTCACCCATGGTCCAACTTCACTTTTCTTTGATATGAGATTGCCTATATTTGCATCAAATCATGTAGGAAATTGAATTTTTTGTATGACTTCTTTTATGAAATTACTTTTCTTCTATGTTAATAATTAAGGTAGGGCACTTGCATGATCTCCATTGCTATTTGATTCAATGATATTTTTCATTTCATGATTGGAGTCATGAATGTCACAACAAATTTTGGCAAGTTTTTCTTTGTCATTCCCTCTATCCAATATTCTCTACAATGTCTCTATTACATTCTTTCCAATATACATTGTATCAAACAAATGCATAATTTTTAGTTACTTGTAGTAGGGTAGCCTACTAAATTCTCTAGGATAACACTTTAGTCCCTTTGGAAGGTGGTCAATGATGCCTTGATGACTGTTGACATGAAAGTTAGCACCCTTGCCTAAATTTTTTAACTAAAGGCAACCTCATGTAACATGGAAACAATCTCAAAAGTGTGGGACTTTGCAATGAGAGATTGAGTCTTTAGAGAAGGCTGACTTCCTTACTATCAGAGTGCACCTAACTACTGCTTGAGAGGAAAAGGGAGAAGGAGATCTAGGAAAGTAGAAATACTTAAAGGGAAGGGGGAGCGATTCACCTAATTGAAATGGTTACAACTCTACCCTTGTATGCACAAAACATCAATAAAGAACCCAAAATATACATATCTTGACTCTATTCTACTCCCAAAGAATCACATGCAAGTTTGGAATTGATCAAATGTTGAAAGGAAAGACATTTTCTTAGTACAACACTCATCAATAGTTTGAACACAACATACAACCTTTAGAAACTAGGAAAGAAAAATTCAAAACAAGACAAGATATATGCACATATAATGAATGGAAAGAAGAGGTAAAAAAGAGAGCTATTTCATTAATGGAAGGCAAGGTATATAGTTTTAGAGCACAAGGCTACTACGAGTAGACATAAAAAAACCAGGGAGAACCCTTAACAAATATTTATGACTACCTTTTATAGAGTTCAGGCATAAATCTGATGCTACATTGAATTCAAACTCCAACTAGTAGTTGAGATTGTAGAGGAAAGCAATAACTATTGATTAGAATAGATCATGATCAAATGCACATCTTCATATAGAAGATCAAATCTTTATGTGCAAATTGAGCTCTAAATAGACATAAGTGGCGATCATCACTACTCTGCTTGGGTAGATTGATAACCAAGGTGACAAAATGAAATAAACTGCATTTAACAGGCCTAAAAAACACCAAAAAGTGGTTACAAATAATGAAATGGATTTGATTTCCATCAACGAGCCACTTATGATTGTGTTCTCAATACACTAGGCTAGATATATCATTATTTGAATAGTCAACCTCACCATCTCATACAACTTCTATCTTTATGTTGACTCATTCCTTTTCTTGTTCATGGGTTCACAACCTATTTTCTTCACTAACTACTTGTCCTTGCAAAACTATGACCTGCCTTGTGTTATGTTTATTACTGATTTGCAACCTAATTTCAAATTAACCTTCTAACTACTACGATCTTGAGAAATCATGGAATTAACCATTTCATTTCCTTGTAATAGTTAGGGATTTAACATTTATTTGACTTGCAAAACTATGAAGCCTCTATCTTTAATTGTGTCTCCTCTTCATAGCTATCAATCTTTTTGTAGTATTAACCCTACAAACATCTACTCAACATGGAATCATTTCTTTGCATGCTTAATTTTGGTTCACCCTTAATTCCATGCGATCTTGTGAACAAGGAGGATTGCCATTTTGCAACCTTGACCTAGGGTAATCCTTAACCATCCACAATGATTCTATGAACTAAACTTGATTGCGGCTTGTTTGACTATTGCATCATCACAACTTGAAACATTGAAGCATCATTGATTGAGTGATATTCATTCAATTGGTCCACTTTTATTTGATGAACAACTCCTTCGAAATTGACCCTTGTGACAATACAATGAAGGTAACTAAAATGCACCTAGCCTACCATGACACATGTCACATGCTCATATTCCCACATTGGCTAAACATCAAGCATTTTTAAAATGTGGGGATATGATAGCCATCAATCTAACAAGATCTAATGGTCATGAAAAATAACTGCAAATGCCCTTTGACCTTTGCAACCTTGCAACCTCAAACTAGATGCTAGTGTTAATAGCTACAAAACTACGCTGACTGTGGATTTAACTATATCGCACCTTCATGATCCATTTGATGGTTAAGAAAAAAATGGAGCAATTGAATGATGAAAGGCAATAGCATGGTCACATCTTGAAATCTTCATAAGGATATACCATGCAATATAAAAGATTTGATGGTTTAGGGATATAAAAGGTATGACCAAGGTTTTTACATGTCCCTTTAAAGTTTGCATGGTGATAAATGAATAGTCCAAATGATGTGGACATGGCTACCACCTTGGTTTTTATGAGATTGGCAATATCTGGAAAGCAAAAGGGGGGGGGGGGGGCAAAATGGTCAACAATGACATTCATGATCATCAATTACATAATTAGCCAATAAAACATAATCAAAATATATAATTTCCAAACATAAACCATTAGGTGGAGTGATACTACCTCAAATTCTATTATATTCCAACTTACATAGGTGAGGTGTCATTCTTTGTGGTTTTGATGTAGTCTCTTCTTTCCCGTTGAAAAGTTAAATTTTAAGCACTTTGATACTTATGATTTTTGCAGAGGAAGTGCCTATACTCATCAAACACCTTCTTTCTTAAACTTTTGGAATGATGAGATTTCACCTTTGGACCACACATTGGACATGTAAGTTTTCCCTTTATTTTAAGACCTACAAGATAACAATACAATTGGGTTAAATATGTTTATTTTTAGAATTAATATTATCATGTACAACTAGATTTTAGCATAACATACCATAGAAATGTGTCAACCTTGAGGCATCATTAATTGTCCACACAATCATTTCATGGAATTGAAATTGATTTTGTCTAACTAGTCTAGAGATATCATACACAGTGAAACCATTCCATAACACCAACAACTCATTGATAAGAGGCACAATACATACATTCATATATCTTTCACTTGATACTTACATAGTTGAATGAACAACATCAGATAATTATTGTGGTCATTTCATTCTAAGACTTATAATTACATGTAAATAAAAATAAAATAATAAAATACCTAGAATAATCATTGCCAACATAATGTGCTCCCTCTTTATTGACATCCATGGAGGATAGTTATTGTTGATAACAAAAATAGGCCACACTGAGTAAAATAATCGCATCTCTCGAAATGGATTGACACCGTCAATTTCCAAAGAAAGTTTGAGATTTCAAGATTCTTCTTCAAAGTGTGGCCACTTTTCCTCTATGTCCATAAATTCTAAACCATTCAGAGGCTTTTGAATAATGTCATCTCAACTTCTATTGCATGCATGGTAATCTATAAATTGTGCCAAGCTACTACACTTGAACAATCATTTAAGATGTGGAATAATGGGGATGCAACAAAGAACCTTGTGAGGCACCTTTTTTGTCACTTGATCATCTCGATATCTACTCATATAGAATTTAGGGCATTCTATTGCATTTTTGTGTTCTTTATGATAAATAATATGATCTTTAGGACAAGCATCTATTGCTTGATACTCCATTCCAATATCTTTCATAGTGGCACATAATTCTTGGTACAAGAAAGGGAGAACATTTGATGGTGGTAACAAAAGGTCACCTACCAATCTACAACAAAAAATAATAAGTTGTTAGTATAAACAATCTTAATGGTACATGTTTCACCTTTTATAGACTATAATGATGTATATGAAAAACCTTAACATACACGACATTATTATGTTGGATAAGCCATTCATAACCTTCAAACTCACCAACAACAATACAAAAAAGAGAAGAGTTGATTGAGATCCTTCATAAAGGGTTGTTTCTGCCTTATCAAGTAGAGGTATATCATGGATGACCTCAATGCCATCCTCATCATGATAATCATCATCATTATCATCAGCAACAACACCAGTACCAAATGTGTCATGGATCAATGCATTCGTACCATCACCTTCAAATGTGTTTTCTAGTGCATGATCATCATCTTCCATGTGATCATGATCTTCTCCTTCAATACTCACACCTCCACCTTCCTCCATTTTCACACCTCCATGTTCCTTCAAGATGTGGTGGTCCAAATCATGTACTACCCTAGTGAGATCGACCTATATAAAATGATAATAATTAAACCCCCATTCAATGTGATAATCAAACCCCTATTCTATGGTTCATATGTATATTAATTGTGAAAACAATATAACAAACAACTTACCAATGGATGATAATCAAACACCCTTCAATGTGAGCATTCTCCCTACAATGTATCTTAGTTATTTTGATTTTGATTGTTCTTGTCTTTAAGCTGTTACAACTCTTGCAAGGACAATACCATTTGTCATCGCCTTCTCTTTGAAAGTTAGACAACAATCTAACGATTATCTCCCTATTTTGATCAAATTCCCTTGTATTATCTGACATGATCCTTCTTCATGGGAATACCTTATTCTTGTACCCTTATTGAATTGGTTGTACTTTCTAGATCTATCATCGATAGCCATTTGAACATACACATTGACATTAGAGAAAAAACCTTGAAAAAAATTTGGACATGGTGTTCTTAATGTTTATATCTACACATATGGTTTTGAAAGAAAAAAATTGGTGTACTTAATGTGTATATTTGCAAAAAAAAATTGGACATATTGTACTTAATTTTTATATCTACACATATGATTTTGAAACAAATATTTGGTGTAATTAATATTTATATCTACAAAAATATTTGACATGTTGTACTTAATTTTTATATCTACACATATGGTTTTGAAATAATTTTTTGGTGTAATTAATGTGTATATCTGCAAAAATATTGGACATGTTGTACTTAATGCTTATATTTTCACATATGGTTTTGAAAATGGTAGAATTATTGAACAAATTAGTCTTTTAGAACCTACTCAAAACTCATAAGTGGTAGACTTAAATATGGTGTTAGATTAAACTCATAAGTAATTGGAAAACTCAAAATAATTTTTGGAAAATGCATTTCACCTCACCTCGCTCAAATTCACCATTATTCCTTTTCAACATCCCACCTTTGCATTTCATCCCTATTCATCACATTTCTCACCCAATGGTTGACCCATCTCACCCCTATAAATATGCTCCACTTATATCTCCATCTACTGCATCAACACAACTCCCATTTTATATTGATTACTTATTTGGACTATCTTTCTCCCATTGATAAGTTTTGATAGTGGCTGAGTGTTACAAGCTAGAGTTGCCATTGCACCAAAAGATTGATTTGTTAATGCCCAATACAACCACTAGACTTATAGAACACAGGAGGTAGTTAAGCCATGTCATAAATCTTGAAGGGGAATGTTGGTAGTTAGTCCAAAAATCTGCCCCTTAGTGTTACCCAAGGAGATTTGAACCTCTGACCAAGCTCTGATACCACTTGTTACAAGCTAGGGTTGCAGTTGTACCAAAAGATTGACCTGATAATGCCTGATACAACCACTAGACTTATAGAACATAGGAGGTGGTTAAGCCATGTCACAAATGTTGAAGGAGAACATTGGTGGTTATTGCAACACATAGAACTAATTATGTTAGTTGTTGATGAGAACCAATAGACATTAATGTCTAGCTTAGGGACACAATGAGAAGATATGGGTGCAATGAAGGAAATGTCATAATTTTTGTTTCATTTATGCCTCTTCATTTTGATTTTGTTCAAGGGAAGCCCATAAAAGCTAATAGAAAACAATAGCACACTTTCTAATAGTTTACAACTATTCAACAAAATTATTTTTTTACAAGAAAATGCACTTGAAGAATTGTTAGCTCAAAAGCAAGAACATGGTGTTGAAACAATACATAAAGTGAAAGTGAGGGTGTTGACCAATCTTGAAAACTTGAATGCTTAAATAAAAGATATTAAGTATCAAACACCTATGCCAGAGTTACAACACAATGTGAAGTTGATTTTAGATATGGTAGAGGTAGATATTTAGAAGTTTGATTAGAATTCAAGGCACAGGAGAGAGTCTGTGACAATATACAAAAAGGAGAAAGAGCAACCTCATAAAGAGACTGCATGACATAAATAATTAGACAACATAGAGTATATTATGGGAGTAGTGAATATAATCTAGGAAAGTGTTGTGGTAGGTACTATTACATTGGGATCACTTGTATGTGTTTTTGAGAATTTACAGTCCAAATATCAGGAGGACTACAAGTTGTGCAATTTGTCATGTATTACATTTCTTATAAGAGTATTTGAAGGTTGGGAACCACTTAAACATTCTTTACATGGCTTAAAGGTAATGTCATTGTGGCAGAGGCTTATGTAAGGGAAGGAGCCTCATGATTATGGCATTTACATAGAAGCAAAACTTGCTTCTTCAACTCTATTGTTGTTTTGAAATGTTATGCTTCAAATTATCCCAATGAGAACATAATACATATAGGGGGCAACTACTTCCCATTTACAATATACTCTTTTGGACACCAGGCCAACTATAAGGTTGGACCCTTCTTCTACTTCAGGCTCTGCAAAACCTAGGTGAGTATACCTATAAATTCTTCATATGGTACTAGTATTCAAAGAATACACTGAATCTAGAACAAAGTAGATAAAACCCTTATATCTTTTGTACTTATTCAAAGATCATAGACATGAAATAGCTAATAAAATGACCTAAGAAATTGATAAGCTAAGTAAGAGCATCCTTTCATCTCTTAAATGAAAAATGAAAAATATGATTATAAGTTTGATTTCAACAAATCCCCAAATATGTAATATTAAGAACAAGTTAATCTTGTAGCTGATTAGTGCCTGATCTATTGGGAAGTTTCACAAATCACATACATACATCTATGATACCAATGACATATTCCATATATCAAGATATTAGATCCATCCTATCACTTTGTGAATTAGACATCAATGTTCATGAAGACCTCATTCTTATGAAGTATCCTTCTCAAATAACCAACAACTCTATCAAATACATCAAGCATTTGCTTGGCCCTTAGTTCCAACAACAAAACATATGAAACATACAACCTTCAGGGGATGCAAATGGGTTTGATTTCTTTGTCCCTAA
This sequence comes from Cupressus sempervirens, assembly GCA_028749045.1. Lineage (NCBI taxonomy): Eukaryota > Viridiplantae > Streptophyta > Pinopsida > Cupressales > Cupressaceae > Cupressus > Cupressus sempervirens. The sequence goes on from CM053787.1 coordinate 493,682,965, forward strand.
ACCACAAAAAAATGTAGATTACATAAATAGGAGACAAGAATCAGAATGAAACTAAGAAGATTCTTGCTCATTGTATTCATTTATTTGAAACTATACATTCAAGATGCATGTAAGTAACTCTTGAAACCACTAAATAGATTAGAACTATCTATGTTAGCTTTATTTACTACTGTTCATATAAGAGAAATATATTGAAGAGAATGGTATCAAAGTCATTAGAAACTTTCTCCAAAAATTGGAACCAACTAGTCTCATAGTAAAAATTGGAACCCTTATAATGAATCAAAAAGAGAAAGATATAGGAAAGGAATGAAATCCTAGATTTGATCTGGAGGTGACATGTGTCCATTTAAATCTTCATTCCCTACTATTGCAAAGCATCTCTAATCTTTCTACAACCAAAATCATAATAGAATCTCATCATTTTTCTGTAACAAACTAAAAATATCTCCTCTAACTGATGAGAAACCCTATCTCTGATAAAAAAATTAGATATGCATCTAAAATGTTGATAAAACCTTCACTAAATTGACTAGGATGTGAGAAAATCTACCCCTACCTACATTTTACTGCATTTGACATTCATCCAGTTCACTATTTCATTTAAAATCAAATCTGAACTGCTATACATGAATGAGACTAAAAAATGGGTACTTGGTACAAAACCTTGCATAACTTGAACCAATAGCTTCCTATGCAAAAAAAAACCACAAATATGGAAAAAAAATTCTCTCCTATTTCCAACAATAAATAATAGTGTTATGTTAGCATATTAGGAATGCCTAGAGGATCAAAATAAAATTCATGCCCCTAGACTGGTTCACAAGTCTGCATATCAATACTTTATGCAAAAATTTAATTAATCCTAAAGTTAAAACTTTATTTTTGCATGTTAAGAACTAAAGGATAATAAAAATCAATATTTTTTCACTTTGAATTTTTTTCCTTTCCATTTCCATTCAGGTCAAACTTGGGTTTAACCAAACTAACACATGTCATCTTTCCATTGGTTGATCCCCTACTTTATCACCTATCACCAAGTTCCATGTGGCACCCTTTGATTGGTCCACTGATTTGCCACGTAGTAGTATTTTATTGGACCTCCTGCTACTTAGTGACCACCACATTACCCTGCTAGTTGTTCTGCCATGTCATTGCCATGTGGTGAAATTTGACACCCTTCCATGTCATCACCGATTGGGGCCTATTTCCATGTGTCATCTAGGCACTTCCCCACATTGCCTAATGGTTGGGCAACTTCACAATGTGGGGAAGTGCCAACCATTGGAATTTGGCACATTGAATCTAAATCTACCATGTCATCACCGACCTCAATTTCTATGCCATGTGTGACATTGTAACTCATCCACCTAGATACTAACATCATCATTCTTGTTTTACATATTCTGGTTCAAAATTTATGATAGGTCTCCTATAACCTAGCCTTGGGCCCATGCACAAGCCTTTTGTCACTAGAATCTAACACTTTTAAGACACTTAACATATAAACATGATATCATAAAAACACTTCTAAGTTCCCACCCACAAACCATGTGGGATAAAAGATAACAATTTGTTCTCAAAGAAACTATGCATGACTTGCAAATCGATGACACTCATGGTTCATCAATAATTTTTTTAGAAATAAATACCCCTTATACAATCCAAGAAGTAGATTAAATGCTTGGATCACTACGTAGAAAACATTTGCACTGGTGCATGCAAAAGCTCTTGGGCTTGAGTTCCACTTGAGTGGATAACTCAACATGGTCTTCACAGTCATATCTAAATCTGGGTCTCTAAGTCCTAGATAATGATGTATCTGATGCTACACCAATCCCTTGACCAACAACCAGGAGCTCCATCCCTTGCCTTAAGTTGGAAGGGATTGAATTAGGGGAAAGCATGAACTAGTAAGAAATGACTCTCTTCATGCCCAACACTGATTGCACATCCTCATTTTTTTTATTGGTACTATTAATCACCTTGAATCCCCTCACTGAATTGGCAGTTATTTATGTGCTATTCGAGCTACCCCAAGTTGCACATGGAAATAAAATCTAGACCCATAGTAAACCAACCTCTTTCTTCTTGAAAAGTAGACCCCTATTATGTAATTTTAAACTAGACTATTGCGAATCTCATATGAAGTGGAAAAACCTCAAACTGTCACTACTCATGTGGACCCCTATATTTGATCTGATCTCCTCCCCTTCATTTAATGGCGTTAGACTTGTGGCTGCTCCATCAATGGCTTCTACTACATCATGGACACTACCTTGCCTCTTATCTCCCCAAGCACTTGCTTGGTGTCTCTTTATGGTGATATTTTACATCACCCCTTCCTGTAGATAGTTTAGTGAAACTTGGGATACACCACTCCATTTTTTGATCGACTTTTACATTCTTGCACCATTGATTCCTTGCATTCTAGTCATGCAAGATCCTTTACAACTTGAATTGTCAATGCTTCACCTTTGCATTAATACCCAATCTCATTACACATAGTGATCAATTACACCATATTTTTCATGGGCTCATTTATGATCAAATCTCGATTGAAATAAGGGAGAGACCCCACCATGGCCTTGTGCTTGCCGACACCAACTAGTAGCATTTGAAGATGGAACTCATTGCTCACCTAATCATACTACTACTTCACACCTAATCATTTGGAGATGCCATGGCTATTCTTGGTAGGATGAGCTCATCTAATTTCTTTGGAAGATAGAGGATAAATCTAAAAAATCACTCCAAGAGATATCAAACAATGCCAAGAAACTAAGAAAATCATTGTCCCAACTCATGCCATCATGAAACATATCTAGTTCCTTATATACTTTCTTTTTCATATACTACATGAATGAAGAGAATCCAACATCCTCTTGTTATGAACATTAATGTAATAGAGATCATTCAAGCCATCCTTTATTTAGGTAACATAGTTTTCAACCTCTAAAATATTAATGACCTCCACTTGGCCTCCATGGTTTTTCTTTATGCGAGAAACAATTGCATATTTCACTTCACTCTACATCTATCCCCGTATGTAACATCAAAATCCATTTTATCACTACCAAGATGACATATATACACTAAAACATTATGGTGATCAAAACTATTATAATGCCCCTTTTGTAACACCCTCAATCTCCTAATGCTTTGATCCATTAGGTGAAGTTAGTTAGACCCCAAAGTGGGTCTGACTAATTTTTAAAAAAAAATAAAACACCTGACTCTTAAGATTGATTCAATGAGAATTTGACATTGATTATAATCAAATTTAACCCTTACTACATCACTGAAATATCAATTAAAACTCATTTTACCATTTATCTACAAATTTCCAATTTTGTGCCAAGGTGTCCTTTGACTGGCCTTGAAAATTGACCAAAATAGATAATTGGGCTTTGAAAGTTGACATGTTGATTCTTTGATCTATATACTCTTACTTTGCCAAATATCATGCCATGATAGTCACCCAGTCAAAAGATATTGATCATCAAAGTTTCCTTCTCAGAACTACCTACAAGCAAACATGTCAGAAAAACATAAATCATATTCAATTTTGGCTTTGGAAATAGGTCTAATTGACACTTGGGGGCACAAAAATTGGGGCACTTGTTCAGTGTCATGAGGAGAATATAATTCTATGATTTGGACTCATGAAAAATAATTAAGTGCAATTAGTGAGTGGTCAAAGTGGGGTACTTGGATTTGCAGAATTGGGAACATAGGCAGAAAAACAAATTTTGCAAATGGAATGGACCTAGAAAAGTGTGCAAATAGATTCATCAAGGCTTGAAAACTAGCAAACTTAAAGAATTTTTAGAGTAGAACATAATGGTACAATCCATTTGGTTCAAAAATTCATAGATTTAGTGTTATGACATCCCAAACAAGGGTACTGATCAATCTACATGTCTCAACACCAATAAAACTTTAGAAATTACATTTGGAATCGCATTCGAGAACTAATCAAATAGATTTGTCATAAACTCAAATCTAAAACATAACAAGTCTCTGACCTCTAGAATGTAATACAAAAGGAATTTTCTTATTTCAGTCAACTAGATCAAAGCTATAACTAGTCAAAAAGGGTCTCCTAGAATTCTTAACAATTTACATCAGCATGACACAGTAAATGATCTAATTTGAGGGATTCAAAACCTAATCAAAACATGTTGAAGCAACATGAGATCTAAAATATAGGTTCTCTAATATGTGTACTAAATATTCCTAAAGTAACAAGTCATGAAACATTACTAGGCATAAGATATTCAATTGCAAACTAAGCCTCCTATTGCTATTTAACACTTTAGCAAAAAATGTAGATTTGGACATTGCTCAAAATGAGACTTCACAGAATGACTCAAAATGGAAATTTATCTTCATGGGCCAAGTGGATATGCTAAATGCAAGGTACTAGAAACATTAAATAGCTCTTAGGAATCAAAAGAATAGTCAGGTACACATGCGTTAAATGTGCTTTAAGGGGCTCAAAAGCTTGGAATGGTACTCAAATTGGGAAGGCGATTTTGAGTCCCAACAAACTCCTTACACTAAACTCTTCATTGAAGTTATTCATAGAGTAGTGAGAATAGTTGCTACAAATTCTTGGGAGCTAAAAGACCCTAAACCTATGCTACATTTTCTAGAGACATGGGAGAAGTTACTATCAAATTTGGTACTTCATAATATTCTAGATCATATAGTGATGCCCAAATTAACAATAGCAATAGATACTTGAGATCCTCGCAGGGAGACTATGCCAATACATGCATGGTTACATCCATGGCTTCCATTGTTGGACCAGTGTATGGAGCCTTTATATCCAACCATTCATTATAAGTTGGGGAATGTGCTTCATGCCTTGCATGCAAGTGATGTATCTGCATATCCAATTTTAACACCTTGGAAAACTTTATTTGATCTTGCTAGTTGGGAACAACTGATTGTTCATTTTATTGTACCTAATCTGATGATAGTTCTACAAGAATTTGTAATCAACCTAGATAATCAAAAACTAGACAAATTTAAATGGATTATGTCTTGGGCATCTTCTATTCCTATTTATCATATGGTTGCAATGTTGGAGGCAACATTTTTTCCAAAGTGGCAATAGGTTTTGTGTCATTGACTTTGTTCAAATCCTTATCTTAATGAAGTAACACAGTGGTTTTTAGGGTGGAAAGGACTATTTTCCCTTGAGCTTCTTGCTAATGAGAGAAAAAAAGTTAGCTAAATGTAGCCCTTGAAATGATTAATCAAGTTGTAGAGGGTATGATAGTGGAACAACTTGGGGCTAGAGAGAATGTAAGTTATCTTAAGGTGATGGAGCATCACCAATTTTAGGCACTTCAATAGTAAAAAGTAGTAGAAACATATCCTCAACAACAAGCCTTAGCTTCCATGGGTGCACCTTAGTTGAGTTTGAAGGAAGTGATTAAAACATATGCACAAGAACATGACATCCAAATTTTTCCTAAAGTAGGACAACACATGATGGTCTTCAGGTTTATGGCTTTGGAACTATCAATATCTATCTAGATTTTGTAAAACAACAAGTGCTTGCATAGGCTGGAGATAGATGGGTGATTGCATCATTGGAACATCTAGTTGAGATGCACCATAATCAAACTCGAGGAAATCATTGATAAACCAAACATTTAATAAAGAGAAAATTATATTGTTTGAATGGAGCTCAAAAAAATCATATGTGACATTTCTATGGAGCTTAAAATAGATGTCATAGGAATTTTATGTTGTAGAGCTTCTTCCAAATGATGTAAAGTCGTACCAAATACATGTATTCTCACCAATCAAAATAGTGTATTACTGACCATTTTTGTTCATCTGCATTTTCTCTATTTTCTATGTTACATGGAAAATCATTTTAAAAGCATTCCAAATTAATTCAAAATCCTTGTTGGTAGGTACATTAGAAAATCTATATATTTTTTAATTTCTTGAGAATGACATGCCTTTGAACCCTTGTTAGTCAATAGGTTATATTTCACGAGGTTAAACCTATCTCACCCCTAAAACAAATTTCTAGATACCACTATCCATAATACAAGCTCGATAAACTATTGGGCAACTCAAACATTCCTTATGTCAAGTTTGATAACAATTCCTTCTATCAAGTCTAATAATCATAATACTTGTAACTACTCATATCTAATCATTTTGAATGCTCTAATATTGCAAATTCAATTTGATCTTCCAATCTAATAGGATTTTCAAGACTGGAAATGCCATTTACTATCTATAGATTGAAGGATTGATTTGGGCTTGTTTCTTTCTAAAAATATCTGCTATGATATGTTTTTTGTAAAATTTCTTACAAAATCTTTCCATTTTTCCTGGTCTACATTATTTTTGTGCAAGATCTTGAGGTAAGTCACTTAGCATGGGTTGAGTGTGTTTTATCATTTTATTATTTCGATTCTGAAATATGTATGAAGCTGGATCAATTTTTCTATTGTGCTAAGATGTAATAAGCACCTTAAAAAATATCTCTCTATATACATACATACATACATAAATAGACACACACACACACACACACGTGTGTGTGTGTGTGTATGTATGTATATATACACATATACATAGATGTACATATGTATATATACATACATATATATATATATATATATGTATGTATGTATGTATGTATGTATGTATGTATGTATGTATGTATGTATGTATGTATGTATGTATATGTGTGTGTGTGTGTATGTATATGTATATTATATATATGTATGTGTGTATGTATGCATGCATGCATGTATGTATTTATATTGAATTTAATTAAGTTTAAAATCTTATTTCTAAAATCCTCTAATGTTAATTAAATATATAAAAGAAAAATGGTATTATTCTTTCCTTCTAAAATTCAATCTTTATATGCATTTGTAAAAAAATTGACCCAACTTCAATTTACATAAGCTTATCAATTCCATTTTCTCCACAACTTAAGTAGAAATAAGGGCAATCATGACATTCTTGAGGAGGCCCTAATTCATGTTTGAATATGTTCAAATACCATTGCACATATTTAAAAAATGACCTTCAAAAACTTGACAAATAAAAATAAATGGTAAGATGATTGTCTATGTAATGTAGGAACATCCCAGCTTCCAAGTCATCAATCTTTTGGAGGGAAAAGCTATAAAAATGTGGTCTTGGCATTTATGAGGAATTCTAATTTCTTGATGTAAATAATTGTGTTCTCTATGTTGATGAATAATTTCTAGAGACGATGAGTCACAGGTCTAGATGAATAGAGTTGGTTTTAATGAATTTATGTTGTTATACACTTGTGAGATTCTAGGACTCAATCATAGTATGATTTAAATAGGATGTAGAGAAAGTGACAAAAAATGGAAGGGAGAAAAAGAGAAAAGGGCCATTTTTTTCACTAAGATCTTATATTGGAAGCTTTCTCCTAATGTAAGAAGTTAGAGTTCTCTCATCTTGGAGAATTTGTGAGGATTTTCAAATATTAATCTATGCTTTGTAAAATATTTTCTCTTCTTTTTATCTCCATGTTGTTATGTTTCTAGTTATGAGTTGGTAAATGTGGTGTTACCCTTTGTCATAGCATGCAAGTGGGCAAGAAAAAATATTATGTATCAAATCAAATTTCATATGATTTCAAGAGACAGTGTTTGATGAAGCTTAGTAAATTGATATACAACAAAATGTAGTTGGTCACATCTTTTTTATATTATAGTTGTTCAAGATGATGTAAACACAAACACTATGTTATTGTAGATATACACTTTCTTACTTGTTTCATTGAGGTATAGATAACACTTACTCCTCTTCCACTCCAAGGAAATGTAGAGAAAGGGCATGGAGATCATAGATCATTAATTTCTTACATGTTTGGTAGCTCCTACTATGAAATATCTAGATCCTTTGAAGGTAACTGAAATCCTAACCAATAGAAGAACAACTAAACAATCTTGTGACTCAAGTTTGATTCTATTCATAAAAAACTACACAAATTAATCCGAAAATCCTATTGTGGAAAACTTCATTAACCTCAGTTGTTATTTCAATTATTGAATTAATAATTAACATTTAGTGGTTTGAGTAAACAAAACTAAAATCAAAGGCTGAAAACTATCTCCAAACACTAGAGTTTTACTTTAAGTTAACCAAACACATGAAACCCTACTTGCACCACAAATTGACAAATTTTTTTCTAGAAAACCTAACAAAGAGATACAAATGAGGCCTTTGGCATTGATTACATATTTACAATACACATAAAGCCTAAATGATTACATCAATTTTAGAATATAGATCTTTACTTCAACAAAACTACAACTAAAAATATTTGCCAACAATCATGAAATTTGTAATGAAAAGTTCACTTTGTTCTTTACTATTATGAATTTTGTAACTAATTACATAAAGTTGGGGATCTAGACTATTGAGAAGTCGATTGAAATTTATAATTTTTCTAGTTACAAAATCTAGAAACCCTAGGCACACTCTTTAAAGAGATGAGCCACTTACATTTGTCACAAAACTGTTCAATGTGTATATCTACAATATTATTGCAATAAAAAATGCCTATCATAAACTATTTTACTATGTTGCTCAACTATGTGAGCCACACTCATACTTCTTGGATTGTTTGTGGCTTTAATGTAACATGCTTGTTATGACTATTTTATTTGGAGGCTAAAATAATATTTATGATTTATATATTGATGTGGATTTGTTTTGTTGCACTACATTTTGTATCATTTTCAGATATAAATATTCCTAAGTGATCTTTGTTAAGACCCAATGCCCTCCATCTTGAACAATATCACTGACCTCCAAGTCTTTGAAGATGATTGACACATTCTTACTTTTCTAGCTAGCATAGGGGTGTTTGAATATTATATTAAGATTAGGGTGACAAACAAGAATAATGACGCTAAGGATAGAATCCTCAATCTCCCTACCAATAGCATCCCTAAGGGAATGGTGGCTCTAGAAAAAATATTTGACTTAGGACCCCAAGTGAAAGAAAAGCTTCTCTAATCACCCACTGGGGGAAATATAAAGAGATAAAATTTTAGAAGGAAAATAAAAGAACATTTACATAGGTACCTTTTTTCCCCTTGAAGAAAATCACAGAGTAAGGGCACTAAGGTCACAAGGGCATGAAAAACAAATGCAAAGATCACAAGGGCATGACAAAAAAGTCCTAGATCCACACTCTTTCTCAACTAATCTCCACCAATGTTTAGAGCTCTCCACCCTCGTTCAGAGCTCTCCATACTCTTTTGCATGCATCTCTTGACAATCGATGAAATGTGGAATGATTAATGTCATATTTTTTGAATTTATTTTTTGTCTATAATCACACGGACATAACAATTATGATGCCAACATTGATATAATGATGACGTTAGGGACACTTGCAAAAAAACATAAAAATCACAAACAAATCACACTGTTGTCACAACTTGTCATCGTAATTTGACCCCAAATGTTGTAGTGACAAGATCAAGATAAATTCCCAAGTCTAGCATGGGACAAAGTATGCACCAATAAAAAATCTTGTGGGGTGGATCTTAGGAACTAAAATTTGCTAAATGAAATTGTAGGTGAAAAACCAATTTGGAACATATATAATGAACCAACACAACTATGGGTGAGAGTTCTAAAATCTAAGTTTTTGGACATAAAAAATGATGAGATAAATCAAATAATAAGAAATCCACTTAAATGTTCATCTATTTGGAATTTCATCATGTCTTGTAGAAATGTGATAATGGATCATTTGTCTTGGCAAGTTGGAAATGGAGAATTGATTTATTTTTGGGCAGATTGTTGGAATGGTTATGAGAACATACCTAGAAATGATGAATGGAAAAATTGAGAAATTGGTGCATAGTAAATTAGGGAGGCAAATTGTGTTAGTTCACATAAATTAAGGAAAACTCTAGTAAGGTCAAGATACTAGAAAAATCCATATAGTTATAATGTCTTGGCACATCTCCAAACCAAACTCTAAAAACCTATTGAATACTGACCTGTAGTGTGGAATTGTAATCCAAAAAAATTATTTTGGTGGTAGAAAGAAATGGAATGTACTCAATAAAAATTGGGTGCAATCCTCAAGAGAGTGTTGTAGAGTCTAGGGATTGGTGAAACCATATTTTTTGGGGAAAGGAGTACCTCCCAAAGGAGAGATCCTTTGCACGGTTATCTTTTAGGGGTAGGATTCTTACAAAAAAGAAGTGACATAGGTTGGGCATCCTAGGTCCCTCAAAATTTTCCTTATGTGAAAAAGAAGAAGAAACAATGGATTATTTGTTAGTTTCTTGTAGCACAACTTAGGTATGTTGGTCAATGCTTCAACCAAAACTTATGTGGCATTGTTAGGAATAAACCACAGACAAAAATAACAATTACATGAAAATATAACCAATATTAGAAAATAATAGATCACATGACAAAGAACACAAGACACCAAGATTTAATATGGTTCACTCAAACCCTAGGCTACATCCACCAAATAGCAAGTCCAATAATTTTACCATCCAATGATTACAACCTGATTACAATTCGTAATCCCTTATAGCTCAATACCATTACAAGAACCAATTTCACATCACCTTATGAAATAATCCCTAACCTTAAGCCCTTTTTATAAAAGTATTAAACTACTTTAGTTATAATTAATAATTACATGTCGTCCCAAAATCTTGATAAAATAGGGCCCAAATTTTTTTTTTGGGGCGATGCCCCGAGCTCCAAAGAGTTAATGAAGTATGTACAGTACTTTCTCGATCAGTCATCACAAACTAAAAATCTCCCACTTGGAGGCTGATCAAGCTCCACACTAAACAACAATCTCCCACTTGGAGACTAAACCTGTAGCTATGCCGCTACTCCATGAGGCTCCCATTGGATCAAACCACGCTAGACTTTACTATTCTTTTATTCATGTTTAGTCTAGAAGACCAACCAAAGCTGAAGAGGAGTTTAGATTCTCCCTTGTTACTACCTTTGTGAACCTATCTACTAGATTTTCATTAGTATGTATCTTGTCCTACTTTTATTGTCCATCCTCCAAAACTGACCAAATGAAATGGTACCACAACTGTATGTGTTTGGTCTTGGAATGTAGAGCTAAATACTTTACAAGATGAATGGCACTTTGACTATCTGTAAAGAAATAATTATCCTTCTGAGGATGTCTCAATTCTTCCAAGAAGAATTGAAGCCATATCATCTCCTTGGCTACCTCTGTAGTAGCAACATACTCTACCTTTGTAGCGGATAATGCATTAACCTTCTGTAACCTAGAAACCCAACTCACAACTATCCCACCAATAATAAAGACATAACTTGTAGCACTTTGCCTAGTATCAATATCCCCTACCAAATCTGAGTCAACATAGCCCTATAAATCAGTCGTAGAGCCCTCAAAGTGTAAACACTTATTGGATGTTCCTCTTAAATATTTGAGAATCCATTTGACTACATTCCAATGCTCAATTCTTGGATGACTCATATACCTGCTAACAACTCCCATTGCATGTGCAATATCTGGCCTAGTACATACCGTAGCATACATCAATTAGCTTCCTACAACTAAAGCATAGGGTACCTTGGACATCTTATCCTCCTCTTCTTGTGTCTTGGGATATATCTCCTTAGTCAACTTCAAATGACCAGGTAAAGGTGTGCTAACAACTTTAGCATTCTCCATAGAGAAACATTGCAACACCTTCTCAACATAATCAGCCTGAGATAGCATTAATTTCCTATTCTTCCTATCTCTACAAATCTTCATACCAAGGATTTTTTTTTTACCCCCAAATCTTTCATAACAAATGCATGTGCTAACAGGCATTTCAACCCCTTAATATGATCCATGTTAGACCTAGCTATGAGCATATCATCAACATATAAACATAAAATAATGTAGCTATCATCATCCAACCTCTTAAAATAAACACAATTATTTGAATGACACCTATTATATCCATGCTCATGCATAAAACTATCAAATTTTAGATACCATTGCCGAGGTGCTTGCTTCAAGCATATAAACTTTTCTTCAATTTGCACACTAAGTTCTCCTTACCTTTGACTTCATATCCTTGTGGCTGAGCCATATATATCTTCATCCAAATCACCATGAAGGAAGGTTGTTTTAACATCAAGCTCCTCCAAATGAAAATCTTTAGCAACCAAAAGACTTAAAACAGTACAGATAAAAGTCATTTTAACAATAGGAGAAAATATCTCATCAAAATCAATACCCTTTTTTTGTGCAAATCCTTTTACAACTAACCTAGCTTTAAATATTTTCTTACCTCCTTCCTCTTCTTTTAACCTATAAACCCACTTATTTTGTAAATCTCTTTTACCTATAGGCAAATTGCATAAATCCCATGTTTGATTCTTCAACAAAGAGTCCATTGTGTCTTTCATTGTAGACTCACATTGAATCTTAGTATCCACTTGCATAGCTTCATCATAACATTTAGGTTCACCATCATCAATAAGTAAAATTGAATACAAAGAGGGATAAAATCTTTTTGGAGGCCTAATTTTCCTTGTTGATCATCTAACATTCACTAGTGTATGTGGTATTTGTTGTTGCGGTTGTTTCACATCATGAGGAATGGCTGGAACATCATGTTTTGGAGTATCATCCAACACTACATAATCATCTTCTTTATTCTCATGCTGCTGCAATAGATCTTTGTACAACACTTTCTCATTGAATATGACATCTCTGCTTCTTACAATTTTATGATTTTCAAAATCCCAAAGCCTATAACCAACTTCATTAATGCCATATCCAACAAATACACATTTCTTTGACTTAGCTTCCATCTTGGTTCTATTAATTTTAGAATCTATATGAGCAAAAGCTTCACAACTGAAGGTCTTGAGAAAAGAATAACTCACCTTCTAACGAGTCCATGCTTCCTCTGGAATACCATAGCCCAAAGGAGTAGAGGGACCTCTACTAATCAAATACACAATAGTATTGATAGCCTCCACCCACATGTGTAAGGGAAATCCAACATGCAACTTCATGCTACTTACACGCTCCATTATAGTCTTGTTCATGCATTCAGCTACTCCATTTTCCTATGGAGTCCTTGGAATAGTATTTTGTCTACAAATACCATTAGTGGAGAAATAATCTTCAAATTAATGACTACAATACTCACCACCATCATCAGATTTGAGACATTTTAATTTCTTACCAGTCTCATTTTCAAACAATCATTTCCATTTCTTAAAAGTTTGAAATAAATTAGATATTTGTCTAAGGAAATAAATCCACACCTTTCTAGTTGCATCATCAATAAATGTAACATAATAATGAGAGCTTCCAAGGGAAGATACTTGAGTTAGTCTCCATACATCTGTATGCACAAGCTCTAATTTCTCCTTTTTATTTTCCTTCCTAGTCTTCACAAAACTCACTCTCTTTTTTTTTCCATACACACAACTTTCACAGAAGTCCATATTAACACATTTTAGACCTAGTAAAACTTTCTTTGAATGAAGTACTTTCATACATTTCTCACTCTGGTGCCCAAGTCTGTTATGCCACAGTGTTGTATTAGAATTTACAATAATTATTTGTTCTCCTTGCTCAACTGTAGCAATTGCTCCTATTAATGATATAAGTTGCCTACTTTCACACCTTTTGCTACTACAAGGGAACCTTTTGAAACCTTCCAATTTTTATCATTAAAAGTAACTACACAACCCTCATCACCCAGTTTCCCTGCTGAAATTAAATTTCTACTCAGCCTTGGAACATGTCTTACCTCATGTAGTTGCTAATAATTCCTATTTTGCAACTTAATCTTAATTTTTCCCTTTTCAACAATTTTGATAGGGTTCATTATCCCCCAAATAAACAAGTCCAAAATCCCCTTGGACATAATCAATGAAATAACCACTATGAGCTATAGCATGAAATGAAGCACCAGAATCTAAAACCCATGAATCATCAACACTTTCTAAAGATATAAGAAAAGCATCCTCTTTGAATTTTTTACTTACCACATTTGCCTCCTTGTCTCCATCTAGTTTATCTCCTTCATTTTTCTTTCGATTCTAACAATCTTTCTTTTTATGACCTAGTTTCCCATAGTACTAGTTGTTGTTTAGTCCTCTCAATTGAGACCTCCTCCCCTTTGACTTTCCTCTTGATTTCCCACAATTTTTGGAATTAATTCCTCTCTCAATCATTCTACCTTTGCTTTGCACATTCAAAGCACTTCTTGATGTAGATCCACCTAAGGTTTTCCTACGATTTTTCTCACTGAAAATAACACCAATGATCACATCATCATATTTTAGGGTACTAGATCCAGGAAAAAAATTACTCATAGCCATTACCAAGCCATTCCATCTTTTAGGCAAAGAACACAACATCAAGAGAGCCCTAATTTGTTCATCAAAATTGATATCCACAGAAGATAACTGATTAGTAATAGTATTAAACTCATTTAAATGATCTGCAATAAATCCACCTTCTACCATTTTCATATTAAATAAACACTTCATGAGAAATACCTTGTTTGAAATGGAGGGCTTTTCGTATAGTGTTGTTAGGGTTTTCATCAACTCTTCTATTGTCTTTTCTTTTGTAATATTAAATATATCTCATTCATCATTTGACATAGATCCCTGATTCTTGATATTTCCTTCCAATGGCTTCCATAAATCCTTTTGATAAAGATAGTCTGCCATTTGCATTTTCAATAACTGAAAGTTCTGTCCATTAAACTTGTCAACCATCAGCTTACCCTCATCTGCGATTGCTCCCACTCAATTGTGAGACTTTCCTATAGAGGATAGCTAAAAAAACAACTAGGCTCTGATACCACTTGTTAGGAATAAACCACAGACATAAATAAAAATTACATGCAAATATAACCAATATCAAAAAATAATAGATCACATAGAAAAGAACACAAGACACCAAGATTTAATGTGGTTCACCCAAACCCTGGGCTACGTCCACCAAATAGCAAGTTCAATAATTTTACAATCCAATGATTACAACCTAATTACAATCCGTAATCCCTTACAACTCAATACCACTGCAAGAACCAATTTTGCATCACCTTATGAAATAATCCCTAACCCTAAGCTCTTTTTATACAAGTATTAAACTTCTTTAGGGTTATAATTAATAATTACATGTTGGCCCAAAATTCTGATAAAATAGGGCCCAAATTTTTCTTTGGGACAATGCCGTGAGCCCCAAAGAATTAATGAAGTATGTATAGTATTTTCTTGATCACTCACCACAAACTAACAATCTCCCACTTGGGGACTGATCATGATTCACACTAAACAACAAGCATGACCCATTGGAGAACAACCTTAAGAAACTCCTTCAAGGTCAGTCCTTTACTGCAATAAGATCCAATTTCCACTTTATTTAGAATCTAAGTCCTTCAATAGTGATTTGGGAAATATAGAAAGAACATAATAGAATAATTTCCAAGGAAAACCAAAATATTTAGAAATACTCCTAAGGATCAACCAATTTATTTAGGAAACAACTAGTGTAGTTTCTATAAGATTTGGCTTAATTAAGACTCTGTTTAGTAGTGTAGATCAAAGGCTACAAATGTTGAAGTTGATAAAAGATCAACCTCACAGCTCCCAAGAATCACGTACATGCAAACACCTTTCACAAAAAGAGAGAAGAAAAAACTATGGAGGTTGGAATTTCTAGATCCATAGTTGAGACATTCTTGATGAGAAAAAAGAGAGATTGCCATTAATAAAAGTGAGTTAATAAATTGCAAAGTGATCAATCCTTATAAAAGAAGATCAAAACCCTAATAGGTAACTAAGTTAGGTTGCATTATAATAATTAATAAAAGAATTAATTATTATATGCCCAAAGTTTAGCTTAAGTAAACTAGAGATAATAAATGGCTTAATAATTAAAAATAGAGTCTGGATGAGCAAGTTACAACCAAAAAACCACAGACAGGCCAAAAAATAAATCAATGCCTTAGGAAGCATCTCCATTAGCACCAAATTACCTCATTATTTGTGTTGAATGCTGTAATGCCTGCACCAAACTATCTCAATTTGTGTGTAAAATTTGATTTTTGAACCGAGAAATATTGATTTATGTGCAAAAATTCTTGATTTACATGCATAAATCTTGATTTGCATGCCAAAAAATCTTGATCCACGAACCAAAATATCAATTTGCATGAAAAAGTTCTTGATTTTTGAACCAAAAAATCTCAATTTGTGTGCCAAAAAATTAGAAATTTTTTGCCTCGGGAAACATGCCCAATTTGGAAGCAATATATTTTTTCCTTAGATTTCAACTGTGTCCAAATTTGACAAATATTATATGAAAATAAGGGTTTTTGGGCACTTTGAGCTCAACAATGATGTCCGTTTGAGCTCAAAGTGACTTGAAAATTAGTGACCCCCTAGATTCAATGCAAAATAACTCTAAAAAATGAAACCCTTTGAAAGATAAAACACAAATATGAAAGCCAAGACAAACCTCTCATAAACAGAAAAGGGGCATGAAGATCTAAAGCTCTGATACCATGTTGAAGTTGATTAAATATCAACCCCATAGCTCCAAAGAATCACCTACATATAGACACCTGTCATAGAAAGAGAGAAGCAAAAGCTATGGAGGTTGGAATTCCTAGATCCATAGTTGAGACATTCTTGATGAGCAAAAAGAGAGATTTCTATTATCAAAAGTGAAATAGTAAATTACAAAGAGATCAATCCTGATAAAAGGAGATCAAAACCCTAATAGGTAACTAACCTGGGTTGCATTATAAAAATTAATAAAAGAATTAATTATTATATGCCCAAAGTTTAGCTTAAGTAAACTAGAGATAATAAGTGGCTTAATAATTAAATCAATATGCTTTAATTAATAAGGTAATATCTTATTACTCTAACAAAAAATGGTGTGGTCAGGTATTATTTTTAGGCCTATGAATGGGCTTAGTCAAGTTAATCTTACTTCTTATGATTGTCCAAAGGAACATGTAGCTTGGGAAAGGCCATTTAGGGGATGGTGGAAATATAACTTTGATGGGGCCTCAAAAGGTAATTAAGGTCCTTCAAGTGTAGGATTTATTTTCAGAGATGTAATGGGTCTTAATTTCTCTATGAGGCAAGAAATTACATGATAAAAAAATAATGTGGTAGATGAAGAAGAGGTTTTATTAACTATCTGAGCATCCAAGAAATTTGGGGTCTCTAAGCTACATGTGGAAAGTGACTCCCTTATTATCACTAATGCAGTAATTAAAGATTCACTAGAGGCTTTGAATCTACAAAATAACATTCTAAATATCAGATAGGAACTTTCTACTCTAGAGCATTTCAAAGTTACACAAATAAGAAGACTAGGAAATCAAAAAGTTGGTTGAATGTCTAAATGGGCTTGAACTCTGAGCATTAATGGAGTGGTGGTGCTAGAGTCTAGAGAGTTAGTTTTACCAATGGGGGATGGTTTAACATTATGTAATTGATTTGATAATGTGCAACATTACTTCAAACCTTTAAACATGAGATTGGTTGTTAGAGTTAATTTTAGTTGGCTGAAATTCACATACATACCAAAACATAACAAATCCAAGTTTTTCAAAAAGAAATTTATAAAATCTTTTTTGTGGAGGATGGTTTCTTCTTTTGGTAATGTGTGCCTCATTAAATGATGAAAAAAATGGTGAATTATTACAAAATTAAATAGGGTCTCACAAATTTCTACTTCAAATCATAGCCTCTTAAGTCATCTATTTATCAAGGAAGAGGTATGTGTTTTAGAATAAGATAGAATGGAGACTTATTTTTTGGTTACTAGTGTAAATCAACAAAACCCCTTCTATGGAAAAGCTACAAAACAACATCTAGATGGATTGTTTTCCTTCAAACATGGTGATGTAGGTGGTGGGTGAGATGTTATTTTAGTTAAAGACCATGCATCAAACAAACACAACAATCTTTTCCATGATCATGGTGTGGGCACTTCATCTAGGTGAGAAAAAGCCAAGGATTAGATACATCATGAAAAATTTGGTGCCAACCCACTCAAGAATTGGAATGGAGTAAATTCTCCTATTCTCTACTCCCAAGTTAATAATGTAGATAGGTAAAAAGAAATTAAGTATCGAGAGAATTGAAGGAACAAACTTTGTTCCCTTTGTGTGGAGATTTACTAAGAGTCAATGACACACACGATTTAAATAAGTTTAGGAAGGTTGGTACATGCTTAAACTACTAGTTATGATGCATATTTTAGATGAAGAGATGGAGGCCATGAAACTTAGTGAACATTGGAGTCGAGAAGATGAAGTGGACATGGTGTGATGCTTTCTTAGCCTCAAACCCCACACAAGAAAAAGGATTATGAGGAGTGACATGAATGGAAAGTAATTTCCATGATGTACAAGAGGATTTTGGGTTTTATACCTCATGTTCTTCAATGTGAGAAACCTTAAAATAAAAATCCATTATTAGGTCCTTGCATGACATGGGTAATGCATGATGTTTTATTCTTCCTCAAATGTTTTTATTAAGAAAGTTTAAACACAAAATGAAAATGCTATTTTGCTTGGAGGTAGATGAAGGATGATTGATTAAAACCCTACTAGGGAGGCCTCTTATTCTTTTATTCTTTTGGTAATGGGAGTTTTGATTATAAATGGTGTAATGTGTTGGTTTAGAGCTTGATCTTCCAATTTTCTGAAGGTTTGGGGTTCAAGTGGATGGTTGTGAACTGAGGGTTGCACTATGGTGATTATTATTTGACAATGATCCTGTCAAATTAGGATGAAATTTTTGGAGTTAGGGTGAAGGAAATTTATGGACTAGAAAATGATAGGGTTCTTGTGGTACATTCTCTCTATTGGTTTGTTGGTTTTGATGTGGCTTCAATTTTTTGCTTGTGCAGCTACTAGTTGGGATGGTTGGTTTTTGGATTTTGTTTCTCATTGTAAACATTCCTAACATGTTGTAAATCTTCTACCTATTAGGTTGACAATTCTTGGTCACCAAAGGAGGATCCTTGATGTATTTTTTGAGGATACTAATGCATTGTACTTTTCTTATTAATTATTAATTAAATAACACCTTATCACCAAAAAAAATGTATTTATTAATTTTTATATTTTAAGAATATTTAGTGATCAAAATATATATATTATTGATAGAAAATGAAAATAACCTTATCTTATTTTAAGTGTTAGAGGAAAAATAGATCCAAACACAATGAAATGTAATTTAGAGTTGAAAAAAAAAGAGATAAGTTGTAATCAAGTTAAGAAAATGTAGATATATTAATGTGGGAGGGCTTGTGCTCAAGAATCAGTGCCAAAGTTCTCTTTGTTGTTATGTGTGGTTTTTTTTGTCTCACAAGATTTTAGTCTATTAACAAGTCTCGAATCAATTGTGTTTAGTTTTAAATTGGACATCTATTTTCCTTAACATTGTATTTTATCCTAAAATGGATGCACTTCCCTTTTAATACCTTTTAGCCCCCTCCTCTTCATGATTCCTTCTTCAGACCGTGGATATGTTTGTGCTCATTCCTTTTTTCCTCTTCTCTCTTTCATCTTTTCGCCCTTTTTTTTGGCATCTGCCCTGGCTTTCTATGGGCTCAGGACATGTCCTCCTAGATGATATCAACTTAGTTCAAAATAGTCTAGACTAGGTCAACCCAATTTGACCTAGTCCCCAAAAGTTCTTGATCTCGGGGTCCAAAATTCCTTGGGGGGTTAATTAGTTTGTGACCATTACCTAGTCATCTTATATAGTTTTCCCATCCAAAAATGATATATAAGATGACTTGGAGGCTTCATTTTCATATCACATCAAGCAATTCATATCTCAAGATCATTCATGCACTCAAGCTCTTTCCAATAATAAATTTTGGCAAATATGTGACTATGTGACTAAAAATGACACATTCCACTATTTCTTTGCAATTTATAGCTATAGGTGACTAAATAAATAATGAATTTGGTTATCTAGTATAATCACAAGGTTAAGTTACTAAATAAATGAGAAATTAAACTACTAAGCAATTAGTCGCTAATAACTACTTACCCAAATTACTAAGTATAGGCTTACAATAGAGTCTAGTGGTACTCCAATAAATAACTAGTCACCCAAACTATTAAAAAGCCTTAGAATAGAGTCTAGAGGTATCTCCCACAAATAGAAACATCTTAAAAATTCATTTATTGATCAGTATGTTAGTACACAAAACCATATTGACTTAAATTTGGGTGCACATTATTGAATGTATTGCTATAATTTGCATACATAATTGATATGTTGGGATGTGATTGATATTATTTGTTCACTTTATAATGCATTAAAATTGACCTTGATCTTTAATGGGGCCTAAAGACATTATAATTGGAAGATAACCTACAAGAGGCATTTCTTTTTTACCATACATATGTTTCACTTCCTTGAATAAATATCTATAATTACTTTTTTAATCAAATAAGTATTGAAAGAGTAAAGGTAAATTTGTAGGAGGGTTCTCTATTCAAAAGATACAAAATTTTCCTTCTAAAATCAAAAAATAAATTGTTTTATCTTAAATTATTATGAATAAAATAATATTTTCTATTAATATCATATAATTATAAAGAATGTATCATTCTATACTCTTATATTTGTGTTTACCAAATGGCACAACAAAAACCTATAAAAAGAACAAAAAGAACAATTTCCACTTTACCTTCATTAACACCAAAAGAAATCCCCACAAAACTTTAAAATAAAAATGGTTTTACTCTTTTATTTTAAATTTTTATTTTTAGATTTTCCGCTTGGGTTTTTTGCTGCCATAAAATGATGTTTTGATGAAGTTAATGAAAATGGTCTCACTTTTTTTTTTTTCATTTTTTAAAAAAAGATCTAGTTGGGTTTTTGCCACCAAGGAACAATGGTTTACTGAAATTTTGTTTGCAAGGTGTTTTTTGGGCAGACTGTGACCAACAATGGTAAGTTTTTTTTTTTTTGTGTGTGTGTGTAGAAGCACAATGCAATTGATTCACACATTGAAAAAATAGGAGATGATGTAGAATAGAAGGTTTATTCTATCTTGGTCAAATCAAGGCTTTTAAGGAAAAGGAGATGCTATAGGTATGCAAATACAGATACAGAAGATGCTTAAATCACTCACACATAAATTTCTATTTCAAAATTCAATTCAATGGCTGACTTTCTAATTACTTTTGGAAAGTGATTTGTTCCATATAAATTTTGAATTTTAGTTTCTGCAACTAGAAAATCAGGGGTGCTTGTTTTCTTTAATAGATTGGAGTTTCTTTTGATTTGACTTGGCGTTTGCGATTAAAACTCATTTTGTTTAACCTTACTAATACATTTAGCAACAAAATAGGTTCATTTTTAATTATTTATCTCTAACTAATGAGTAATGTAGAATAGTCTTAACACATTTGTCATTCATGACTATCTAGATTTGAGTTCAAATGGTTGTAAGACCCATTTGAAATGTTTTGAAAAATTTACTATAATTTTTTTTTATTATAGCAGAATGAACTCAACTAGAAAAAAATAAAAAAATAGTTAATTTCATCAACAAAAAATAAACAAGCACTTCTAGAACATGCTTCTAAATATGTCTATGAATTAGTCAGTAAACATTTAGTTTCTCTCAAAATAGGTGTGATTCTTAAATGTTAAATTCCATTTTTCTTTAAAGCTACCTAGAAGTGACAAAGAAGAAGCTTGCACTCCTCATATTATGTTCACTTCCATATTCTTAGATAAATGTATTATAAATTGAAGGTGATATGTAAATAAAGCTCAAGTTAAGATGTATATAACATTATAATTTAGGAATCCTATATCACCTACAGATGGAGGATTCCAGAGTGAAAATCAAAGGTTTCACCAATGGAATTTGTTTTCCTTCATATTTATATTTAAGAAACATAATTAAATTATATAGCTCTAAGTAGATATTTCTTCCAAATTGTTTTTTGGCCCATGCAAAAAACACTTCTAAAATCCTTGGAATCATGTAGTAGAGGGAGCTTCTTCAACCATATTTATTCAAGTTTATTTGTGGTGTCTTCTTCTTCTAATGATGTCAATTATCTTCCTTTTCATGTTATCCAAATAGAAACTTCCAAATTCATAGATTGATGGAAAAAGAGAACTCAACATGGCTCTCAACAAAGGCATTTTGTTTCTCAAATG
This sequence comes from Cupressus sempervirens, assembly GCA_028749045.1. Lineage (NCBI taxonomy): Eukaryota > Viridiplantae > Streptophyta > Pinopsida > Cupressales > Cupressaceae > Cupressus > Cupressus sempervirens. Next base: position 493,705,216 of record CM053787.1, read on the forward strand.
TTATACATTCTTCAGAAAAATGGGAAAATTGGATCTTAGGTTCTATTATTATTGTAATAAAGTGGATAGTTTTCTCATTGCTTTGTTTGATGTATGTAGAAATCACAAATCTCTTCCCAACATTCATCTCTTCCAATAGGATAGTTTTAAAAGAAATTTGAAGAATGGGGAATTTTCTTGTTCTTGTGGGATGAGGTCCACTAAAAAACACCTAATAACTGCATAAGGTAAAGAATCAAATATGTCAATGATGAAAAACCCAAGTCAAATAATAATTATTGTAATGAAAGATTGTATTGTAGAAGCCATGAGCTTGAATTTTCTTGTGATGAATCAATAGCAAAGCTTTGAACTTCACTAATTAAAATGAAAGACTTCCTACTAAATGCAAATGAAGAAACAATGACATGAAATTTAGGTTTTATAATATATTAGAGGACCCTCTATACTACCTTATTCTAAGAGGCCATGAGTTTTGGCTAGTGAAAATTGGAGAAATTCAAAAGTTTCTAACAAACCCTCAATTACAAAGCAATTTCAAATCACTATTCAATGTTTTTAGCTTTTCTCATGTTTCCTAGCACCTTAGAACCTAAAATTGATTTCAAAAGAAAGATAACATGACCCTTTATGCACTAATGGTGGTTTAAAACTTTAATTATTCCATGCATATATTTTCCAAGGCTGAAAATAACACAAAAATGGAAAAATTAGAATTTTTTCACTAGTTCATATACCTAACTGATCCAAAAACTTCCAATTCAATCAATTTTTTTTTCTTTCATATCATTTATCATATTTGGCCTAAATATATTTGTCTCATGAATTTTCATGATCTTGTAAAGCCATAAGATTCTTAGTCTTCCATTGTTGCCAAAAATTGTATAGTTGCAAAAGTGCAACTTTTGCAATATGTAAGCAATATTAAACTAATATTCATTCCTATTTGTGTGACCCCTCTAAGACATTTAAATGACCCTAATAATGAACTAAAAATATGCTTATAGGAAACTTTGACAATTTGGACATGATGTTTTATAGGTGTACCAAATCATGCCAATGCCTTACAAAATAAGTCTTTATTACAACTTAATGAAATCAGACAACTTTAAAACATAAAATATCCTATCCTAACATGCATTATGGAGTTACTTACATATGGAAGTGAAATGAAAAGAAAGGTTCTTCATGTAGGTTCCCTTGCACCAGTTTATTAAGTTCTTTTATTTGTTGATGAGTTAAAGTCATTCATCATCTTAGTTGTAATATTTGTTGATGAGTTAAATATATTCTTTCTTAAGTTCTTTTATTTTATGATCAGTTGAAGTCATTCATTATCTTAATTGTTATATTTTCTAATGAGTTGAATTCATTCATTATCTTAGTTTTTGATAACTTTCCTTTATGTTAAAAGTGTTCTAGCAAAGTGCTACAATACTATTATTTTTCATTATTGCAAGATTAAGAATTTTGTTTTGTAATCTTGTCAGCTTGGAAACCTGAGTGATTTAATCAAAGACTCATTTGTGGAGCTGGTTTATTATTCCACTAACTATATTTGCAACCATGACCTTTTTCTTTGTCCATTTAAATATAATATTGATGTCTTCATGAGTGGAAACCATTGCTGTCTTATGTCTGTACCAAGACACAAATGAGAAAATTTGGTGTAATAGGATGTTTAATTTGGAAAGATATACTTAAAATTTAGAAATGGTATGTTATTTGACATATAAATTCTTGCAAAAAAAAAGGGAATTAAATGCAAAATAAATTGTTGTGACTTGTTTAATTGATTTATAGAAAAACCAATTCTTAATTGTGTCATTATCTATCCACAAGTACAATAAAAATCCCCCATATTTTTATTTAAAAACATACCCTATTTTGGAATTCAACAAGAAAATGGCTAATATTTATATGAACTTGGCATTATATCTAAAGTTAACTTCTAGAATAGAGGTGTTCTTTCTAATGTAGGTTTGAATTCTTACTTAAATCTTCATCAAATGCTCATGGGAAAAATCCAACAAGTCTATGATTCAATTTGGTCATACTTGAATATACCAATCAATGCATATCGAACTCTCACTTTGATTTGTAAAATACCTAAGGGAGTTTTTCATTTGCAAACTAGGTGCTAGAGAAAGCTCAAGGCATGCTTAAAATAAGGTGTTCTTTCATTGTATTGAATTGTGCCCTTGATAATTTTTTATTTTTGACTACTCTAAACATATCTTAAACCACCTCTTTGAGTTTTTTGTTGTATTTTATCTGTGTTTGATTCAATCCTTTGGATTAATTAAAACATTTGAAGAGTTCACTATGATTCTAATTTTGGTTGAAGAAAATTAGTTTATTATGCTTCATTTTTATTTATTATAAAAATATAATGAGATTCTATATGTGTCATTGTAGAGTGAAGAAGGGGGCAAGCGAGTCACTCCCACATTAGCTTGGAGAGAAACAAAGATGCTCACAAACATTGTCATGACGTGTACAGTTTAAACCAGGTGTGTGTTTTGTGCATCTTTGATAATGGATGGTTTCAATTGTTTAGATCATTATCTAGATATTTAGATTAAACTTAACACACACACACACACACACACACACACACACACACACACACACACACACATATGAATATGGGGATTTTCAACCCAAGAGAAGTCTTATCAATCATCACATTTGTAAACTAAATATTATCAATACCCAAATCTATTTAGAGTATGATTTTGACCAAGACAAGTCTCCTGCAAGGAAGAGTAGTCTTAAATCTGAAAATACTATTCTAGGGATTAAATAAAGGTTTCTATTCATTGTGACATTGAATTTCTATTTTTTTTACAACAACTAATATTTTGAAATGTTCTAATGGTTGGATATGATTGATCAAGAGTTTAAGGGATGAAAACATCCACATGTATTTTTTCGATCATAATTCATGTTGTTTCTAGAGACTGATTTGATTATTACAATCTTAATTGTCCAATTCTATAATCGTGGCTTCATTGGGCCATGTTTTGCATGGTAATTGTTCACCATTTTCCATAATGCAACATAATAAAATTTGAGAACTTCATGTAAAAAAGTCCAAGACCTTATCAATAAATTGCCATCTAAAACTACTTTACATGTGCAATCACATCAACAATATTCTAACCATCAATGGTAACTAAATTAATTGATGTTGCTACTAGTTGTTCCCACCATTCATCAACCAAATGTATGACCCTCTTTTATTCTTTTAGGAAATTTTTAGCTTCATAAACTTTCTCCTTGAGCTCAGGCAACCATTTTTTCATAGCTATTTTTTCATGCTCTGCAACCACATAAAGACAATATGATGTAGTCCTTTAATATTCTGGTCTTGAGTTGTAAGATTTTCTTATAATGCACGGTCATTGTTAAAAAATTCCTTAAGAATATGTACTTGATTGGTTTCCATTTGATGTAAATAAAAATGGTCCTTCCCAATTTTCTATGACAAAAAGCTCAAACAATGTATTTTCCCTCAAGTTTCCAATGCAAACTCAAATCTTAAATAGCCCAAACCAAGTGTCCACTCTTCCCAATGACTTTCTATAGTTCCAAGGGTCTTTAACACACCAATACAACCTATTGGATCAATCCCAAAGGTCTCAAGTTCTTTTCTCCTAGGAAAACCCAACAATTCATCCTATTAGGCCTAATAGCCCAAATTAGGCCTCTAATGTTGTTCCCCCACATTTTCTCCCAAATTTCAAAAAAATTAGGGAAATTAATTGTATATTTAGATACCCATTTGGATTCTCTTCAACTTATCAAAATATTTGGTAGTTTTTGTTTGGACCATTTCCCTACTGTCAAACTATGTGCCTCTTTTTAGGCTTAGAAACCCCTACTTTTACAAAGTATAAGTAATAATTATCACACAACCATATAAGTTTTTAAAATATCCTAAAATGATCCTAAAAAAAGAATTATTCAATTAATTTTTACCTAGAAACATTTTATGTATTCATTTTATAAAACCCTCACCAAACAAGGGCCTCTTCAAATCTGACCAAGAACTCACTTTCAAGACCAAATTAAAGTCAAATAACCATTAATTCAACATTTATTAAGAGTATCAAACATAAAAACATACCCTCCAATGGTTATATTCTCTAGTGCTTCTCATTAGCCATGAAATTAATACTTCTTCCAAGCATAGAAGAGGTGATCACCAACAATTACTTACATTTTTTGCATATCAAAGGGTTAGGAAATATTTTACATGTTTGGATATGATCATATCACAATAATCAAAACCTTACATCTACGAGATTATCAATTTCCATAGAGGAAATCAAAACTAGGTTAGAGATAAGGCAATTTCCCAAAGCCTGGCAACAATGTTTGAAATAATACAACAATGTAGACTTTAAAGCATTCAAAATGGATTCCTTAAGGATGAATACACATTCATAAATCATCACAAATACTAAATAATTAAGTAAGAAATCAATAGATCATAAGAGAGTGTAAATAAGATGCTCTTTTATTGCTTTTCCACAACCAGTTCGTACAATATGACTTCTAGTCCCTACATGTTGATGTTGCAAGCCTTGTCTTATGAGTTAATTCACTAACCTCTCATGATACTTGTGTTCAAGGTGTTATGTCAGCTATATAGGGGTTAGAGATAGCTAGATTTACTACTTTTAGTGACAATCTTTGGGTACAAGTAGGAAGGTTAGGTTTGGAAATCAATAATTTTCTCAATGCTTATCATAACATATTTTATTACCCTTTGAGGTATACCCCTAGAAAATCCCTTCTAGTTTTAAGATGAGCCCAAAATCTAGAAGATAAAACCCACTTTTTTTTAGCTTTTTTTAGAGTCCTTTGTGTTTCTATGTATGCACTCATTTCACTTATGTGTGTGGTGCATAAAGCAATGAGTTGGATTTGGGTGCATTGCATGATTCTTAGTATAGTGTTGAAGGTGCATGATGCAAGTGGTATATGGAACAAGAAGTTGTGCATGGGTATATTGGATGATTTTTAATGTTGCGTGGATTGAGTATGATACAAAGAAAGATAGGCCTTTCCAAGTTTCTATGACAAAATGCTCAAAACAATGTGTTTTCCCACAAGTTTCCAATGCAAACACAAGACTTAAGTAGCTCAAACCAAGTGTTCACTCTTTCAAATGAATTCTTAGGACTCTACAACCCTTGAATCCACTAATCCAATCCAACTAACCATTTTAGCAATTCTCAACTTCCTATCCTCAAGGAAAAACCAAACAACTTTGCCTCTTAGGTGCACTAGTCCCAACTCACCCTCTAGTGTTGTTCCCTAGAATTTTTCTCCCAAATTTTCCAAAACATTAGGAAAATAAATTATATATTTTGATACCCATTTGGCTTCCCTACAACATACAAAAATATTGGATAGAGTTTTTTTGTAAAATGTCCTTGCTATACCAATATGGGCCTCTTTTTAGGCTCACTAACCCCCACATTTAGATTGGAAGTATAAAGAATAATTAACACCCAATAATATAAATTTTTTAAGTATCCCAAAAATGATCCCAAACTAAGGATTGTTCAATTAGTTTGAACCCAACAACTCTCCAACTAGGCTATTTTGAAAACCCTCGCAAAAAGGTACTAAAAACTTGGGCATTTTCAAATCCATTCAATAACTCGCTTCCAAAATCAAATGAAACTCATTCCGCCATACATTAATAATTTACTAATTATTTTAAATTTAAAAAAATGCCCTCCAATGGTTATATTCTCTACTGTCTCCCTAGCCATGAATTTGTGCACTTTCCAAGTAACAAAATGGTGATCACTAGCAAACTTTTCCTATCTTTGTTGCAAAATTATTTTAGCTTGACATGATACATGTTAAAGATTTATCATTCCATGGGAAGTAGGCCTTACATCCATGGAATGATAATGATTTCATGAAAGAAACCAAAACTAGTTTGAACCAAAATCCATTGCATTTTCTCTAGTGTTGCTTCCTTGCATTTTTCTCCCAAATTTCCCAAAAAAAAAAAAAAAAAATAGATTATATATTTGGATACCCATTTTTCTTCCCTAAAACATATAAAAAACTTGGATAGGGTTGTCTGGACTATGTCCCTATTGTACCAATATGAGCCTCTTTTTAGGCATAAAAACCCCCACATATACAAAGAAAGTATAAGGAATACTTAACACCAAAGCATATAAATTTGTAAAATATCCCAAAATGATCCCAAAAAAAGGATTATCTAATTAGTTTGGACCCAAAAACTCTCCAAGTAGCCTATTTTTAAAATCCTAACCAAAAGGACCTAAAAACTAGGACCTTTTAAAATCCGTTCAAGAACTTACTTCCAAAATCAAATGAAAGTAATTACACCATAAATTAAAATTTTACTAAGTGTTTCAAAAATAAAAAAATACCCTCCAATGGTTAGATTCTCTACTATTGCTCCCTAGCCATGAATTTGTGTACTTTTCAAGCAACAAAATGGTGATCACCTGCAAACTTTTCCAATTTTTCCTGAAAAATCATGTTAGATAAACATGATACATGTTATGGATTGATATTTATATGGGAAATATGGTCTTACATCCATGGAATGATCATCATTTCATGAAAAAAACAAAAACTAGTTCAAAACTAATGCAAAATCCCTTGCATTATTCTCTCAAATTTCACCAAAAATTAGGAAAATAATTATATATTTGGATACCCATTTGGCTTCCCTAAAACATAATTTTTTTTTGGATAGGGTTGTTTTGGATTGTGTCCTTTATATACCAATATGGGCCTCTTTTTAAGCTTAAAAACCCACACATTTATAAAGGAAGTATAAGGAATACTTAACACCAAACCATATAACTTTGTGCAATATCCCAAAATTATCCTAAACCAAGGATTCTTCAATTATTTTGGACCCAACAATTCTCCAAGTAGGCTATTTTGAAAACCCTCACCAAAAGGGCCTAAAAACTAAGGCCTTTTCAAATCTGTTGAAGAAATTACTTGCAGAATCAAATGAAAATCATTACACCATAAATTCAAATTTTAATAAGTGTTTCAAACATAAAATATACCCTCAAATGGTTATATTATCTACTAGTGCTCCCTAACCATGAATTTGTGCACTTTCCAAGCAACAAAATGGTGATCAAAAGAACAATTTTCCTATTTTGTGTTTAAAATCATGTTATCCTAACATGATACATGTTAGGCCTTGATAATTACATGGAAAATAAGGTCTTATATCCATGTAATGATCATCATTTCATGAAAGAAACCAAAATTGGTTCAAAACTAATGCGAAATCCCAACTTAATCATGTTAGCAACTTGGATATGAATGCCAAAAATAACATTACTAGAACATTCAAAGATGAATTAAAGAGATTATTTTATTTTATTCATTCATATAAAATATAATAAATGAAAGTCAAATCACAAAAACATATGGAAATTTCAAAACATTTCTATTTTATTACTTCCTTTACAACCAGTTTGTACAATAGAGCCCCCAATCCATCCACGTTGATGCCTTAGGCCTTTTTTAGGATATATAATGTAGTATAAAACCTCTTGAACTTATATAAATTGGTTTTGGGTCATTAGTGAAGTATTTAAGGGTCTAAAACCATTTTCCCTCCAAAATCCTAGTAATTGTTAGAATTCACAAATTTGAATTCCTAATTTACAATTTTATGCTTTAATGGATTAAGAATTTATTCAAAAAAATTCATTATGTATTTAGGGAAAATATAACCTATCCAAGACCCTTTTCCTTTATTTCATTCTCATATAGGTACTATTGGCTGCCCTTACATCATGTTGATCCTAAGGTCCTTATTAGGACCTTTAGGATTCATATACATTTCATTGGCTTGATTTGTACACATGGACATGATTGGCCTTAGAAAATTCCAATAAAATCTCTCTGATGTGTTTGAACCTTCCTTCACACACAATGTCTTCATTTTATCAAAATCCTTCCTTGCGTACCCCTACACCAAAGTAGAGCTATGCAACATTGTTCCTAGCATAAGGAGTTGCTGTGAGGTTTTGCACAATTCTATAGGTGATTAAGGCTAGTGCTCATGTTTGTATTGTAACATTGGAATTAGTTTCAAAAATAAATGGTCTAGCATTGTAATATTGGAATTAGTCTCTTTACTATGAATGCATATATCATTATCTAGAAGAGAAAACATCTATCATAATGATAAAAAGATATTTTGAAATTGTTAGTACCTATGATCAATCATAGTCAAATGAGTCCTTTAGAAAATAGTGGACATATCTTTTCTATACCATGCATACCTCTTAATTGTGACTCTGTGTTCAATGTTTATCTTTGCAATGCTCTATTAACATTAATGTTGTTATTATCTCTTTTGATCTCAATTAAGTGTGCACTATGATTTCAAAGTATTCCAAATGGAAAGAACAAATGTCTAAAAAAAAATTAAAACTTTGAAACTTGTGCAAATCTACCACAAGTTCATTGAAGTGAAGCTTCAACACTAGGATTTTTTATATAGAGCATGATAGATATTGATCGATCTAGAAGGAGGTCATGAAAGCATTAGAGAAACTAGTGAGAGTGGATGACTTTAAACATGAAAATTGTAAATTTGTAACTTTTCTTGTCTTAAACTATATTAAAATATATATATATATATATACATTGATAATCATACATATTATCTTCAATGACTTAAATTTCATGGTTAGACTCTCATGAGACCTTGAGATCAAATAATGTTTCCCCAAAAATTTATATGTGAGCTCTTTAGACCTCCAAAATATCACTAACCTAAAGAAAGTAAGAAGCCTAGTGGTTCCTTATTTAGATTGGAAACTGAGTCATTGAATACTAATTTATGTTGTATTGTTACACCCTACAAATCTAACATTTACCTTAAAATAAAACATCCTTCTTTCATGGAGTTTGTCACTTTAAATGTATATCATTTTTCTTTAGTTCTCTTTATGACAATACAATTTTCTATGCCTTCTTTTAATATAATAGTATTATATTACAATTGAACATACATTTGAGTTCCATTGATATGTTTTTGTCCTTAGGAGACATTAATATAATTTCCCTACTTTTTTAGTATGGAAATATTTAAAAAAATCTATTTGTTGAATATCGGACAAATTTTTATTGAATTTTAGTAACCAAAATTGACTATAATAAATAATGTTTCCTCTCTTTGCATGATACTTTCCCCCTATGTTTTGAACATGGAAATATACTAAAGATTCTTTGTCAAGGATATGAGAATTGGACAACAGCAAGGTGCACTTTCTAAAGTCAAGAAATATATCCTTGACATGTTCTACAATATTTACTCTTTCTTTTATTTTAGTATGAATGTTTAGATTCATTTCCGAAATGATATAGTTAGTTTATATTGATGAGGAGCATGCTATAATTTTTTTAGATATTATTATGCATGGAATCCTTAATGATAAAGTCTCAATCCTTTCATGTAATTAGGTGAAGTCATTAATATTTTTCCATTAGGGATGTGTCCACTAGGGTCTAGTTGGTAGTCCAAGGATGGGGAATGGGAAGCCCTCTACTTTTAGGACCTGACAATTCCCACCATTTGGCACTTAAAAATCAATCAAAGAAAATGTATTAGACTAATTAATTTTTTTGGGCACTTCATTTCTTTAGTCTCATGTTCTAAAAAAAAAAAAACCATTTTGAATATAGATACTACTACTTGCAAAACATATTTCATTTTCACAAGTGCTATGGATTACACCATTCACAATGTCTTCAATATTTTACACAATTAAACTTATATAGGTAAATATTCTTCCAAAATGAAAACTCCACAAAACATTATTAAAGCCTTTTTTGAATCAGCAAGTTTGTGAAGCCTTAATGATTTTTTTGAGTGTAATTATGTTTTTAATCTTGATATTTGTTTATTTCAATCCAAGCTGTTGAACTATTGTAGCTAAATTCTTGAATCATATATTCATCAGTAACCCATTCCATGATTGATGTAGAGGGATTTGGTGGGTAACCAAACTCAAATAGATTTATAAGGGAAATACAAGGTTCATCCAATAGGCCTAATGACACCTAGATGACTCAAAGAGGTCAGAAACCAAATTATCACTTAACCAATGCCTCAAATGATTTGAATCACTTGTTTTTGTCTAATTTGAAGTGTTACAACATGTTTGAGGCTTCTAGACAATAAGTTTATCTCCAAATCCCTAATTCCTCATATTAGGCCAATGAGCCCGAATTAGCCCTCTAGTGTTGTCCTCGTGCATTTTCTCTCAAATTTTCCAAAAAGGTAGAAAATCAAATACATATTTAGATACAAATTTGGACTTATTATAACATATCAAATTTTTAGGTAGGCTTTTTTGGAGAGTATGCACTAATTCTTCAGTGTGCCCTACTTTTAGGCTTAAAACCACCATTTTTACAAAGGAAGTACATGAAATTATTAATACCCAACCTTATAATTTTTTCGAGTATCTAAAAATGATCTCAATAAAAGGATTATCCAATTTTTCGGACCCAAAAACTCTCCAAATAGGCTTACTTGAAAACCCTCACCAAATTGGGCTAAAAACTAGGGCCTCCTAGAAAACCTACCAAAATTCAATCTCATAATTTATCATTTAGGATTCACCACACATTCAACACATAATACTAATATAAATAATTAAAACTCTCCCTTGTTAAGGCCAAGTGGTTTTTGCTACACCTATGACATCATTTTAGACCATTTTCATTAAACATTTCAGCTTTCTCCTTATAAAGTACACCAACTTTATCAATTATTAATCCATATTTGTGTTAGATTTATTAAAATAAATTTCAATGAGTTACCATTCTATGAGAATAAGTAAGGGGAATTCATAGAATGGTCACAACCTCCATGAAATTGACAAAACTCTCAAATCAATGCAAACTACTCAAAGCCTATCAACAATAATTGAATGAAATTGACAATTTATTAGCCCTTAGTCCATTTTTAGGTGTGTAGAAAGATTATAATTTTTAAATAAGATAAATCCAACCAATAATGGCCAAACACCAAAAAATTACAAGACTTACATAATTTCCTTCAAGTTTTTATTGCTTCTCCAATCACAATCCGTACAAGTTTTGATTATTATCTCTCTTTTGTTTCATGGAATGCCTTTCAGTGTCTTTATACAACATTAATTAAAAGAAAATTCAATGATAGTATTAAGGAAAAGAAAAAATAATTATTGTTATGTATTCTTTAAAGGGTGCTAGCTCAATAGAAGAGTGTTTGCTTTACAAGCAAGAGGATGGTGGTTTTATTTCATTGTGCCTTATTATGACCAAATATGCTACTAAATATGTGATCAAATATACTATTAAATATGCTACTAAATATTGTTACAAATGTAAGAGGAGTAACTAAGAGGGGAGGGGTGAATCAATTACCACAAAAACAAATCATTTTCCCTTAGATGTCAATACAAACTTTCACCGATCATGCAAAACTAGATTTCTTGGTTAGCACTATAATAATACCGATGCTCAGTTAACAAAGCAATCTTAAGATTTATTAAACTATTTTTTCCTTAATAACTTAGTTGCAGAAACATAAATCATAAGTATATTGCATGAACATAGATGACACCAAGATTTAACGTGGAAACCCAATTTGGGAAAAACCATCTTGCAACTAGTTACAATAATTTTCACTCTTATGAAGTGAGCCCTATTAGAAGCCAACCCTGTTAAAGGTTACCAAACATATTGTTAAGTATGACCCTATTAGAGGATTTAGATCACCCTGTTAGGAGTGGCCTAGTTAGAGGTCTTCAAACACTTCAATCATGAAATGTCACGTTGTTAGAGGATTTTACAAAATGACTATTGTGTAAAATATGTTAAGAGATTTCTTTACTGCTATAATGGTTAGAAAGAAACAACAATTTGACCTGATTTATAAAGCAACTATTTTTGTAGATTTAGATCTATGTTCTGGCTTGACCTCTACATCCTTCCTGATTAGATGTTTCTTTGCCACTTATCTTCCACACTTTCCTACTCTATATTTTTCCTTCGCTCACATGTCCATCTTTTTCATATTCTTCTTGTTACACTTTATCCTCACAACTTAATATTTCTTATATATGATAAGCTAGGAAAATTTTTCTTGAATACCCTTTCAAAACATCAATGAACATCCAAATAATAGGCCTCAAATAACAAAAAAATTTACAATTTCAATCTACTATCACTTGGTCAACACTAGAACTGAACACTTGGTCAACACTAGAACTGAACGCTCGGTCAACATAAGCTGATAAAAGTATGAGAAATTATATAATATTCTTAGTTTCATTTTAATTATCATCCATACTAGCTCCCTTTAAGATTCTTGTAGGATTTGTCTCTGTTGCTTTCTTGTCACTGCTCTTTTGTCATTTTCTCCCTCTTAGTTGTGCACTCTATCATCAATACTTTCCCTGAATCTCATTAATACTAAACTATTCACAATCTTCCATGTTACTCTTCCATATTGACAGTAAAATCTCCCCCTTTGATATTAATTTCCAAAGGATACAAACATCTAAAATTACAATGTATCTTTTGTATTGATTCATATGCAATATGCTCTGCATCAACTTGATTGATCTTGAATAGAACTTGGTTGATGCCACACTATCTTTTGCTTTAGTGAGAATCAAATAGGGGGATAACCCCTAGTTTACCTCTTAGATACATAAATACATCATTAGGTAAAGCTATGGTAAATATATCTACTAAATACTCCTTGGTGTTCACATATTCCAATCTCACCTCTTTGTCTTGAACCAATTCCCTTAGGAAATGATATTTGATTGAAATGTGTTTTGTCTTTGAGTGCATCACTAAATTTTTGGATATATTGATTGTACTTGTGTTATCACAATAGATAACCACTGGTTCCTTGATTTCTTCCTTCATTCCTAACATCAATTGTTTTATTCACATTATGTTAGAACAATTAGCTAGCTGCAACAACATGCTCTGCTTCTGTTGTGGATTGAGAAATACAATTATGCTTCTTGCTTGTCTAAGACACTAGCCTCTTTCTAAGAAAGAATGCTCCTCCACTAGAAATTTTTCTTTCATCAATACTCCCTACCCAATATGCATTAGTAAAGGCTCTTAACTCAAGATTTCCTCCTTTCTTGTACCATAACCCATAGTCTTCATTTCCTTTTAGATATCTCAAAATTCTTTTAACTATCATTATGTGATTTTATTTAGGATTAGTAGAAAATATTGCAACTATGCCAACTACCAATGCAATATCAAGTCTTGTGTGAACCACATACCGAAGTTTCCCAATCATTGATCTATAACTAGTTTTATTTACCTCCTTTGAATCATCATTCTTTGAGAGATTATGTCTAGTAGACATAAGTTTTCCAACTGGTTTGGAATCTTCCATTCCAAATATTTTCAATGTCTCCCTGATGTATTTTTATTGAGTGATGAATATCCCATCATTCATTTGATTAACTTGTAGACCCACAAAAAAATTGATTTTTTCAAACATAGACATTTCAAATTCTTTCCTCATTTCTTTAGAGAATGATTTACATAAGTTATCATATCCTATAAATAAGATATCATCTACAAATATTTTTGCAAGCAATATCTTTTCCTGTGGTTCTTCCTTGATATACAAATTGCTATTATCATTTGTCTTCTCAAAACCAATTTTTACTAGATATCCACGAACTCTTTTATACCATGCTCTAGGAGCTTACTTTAATCCACATAAGGCCTTATGAAGTTTGCATACCATGTTTCTTTGGAGTGGATCTATGAAACCTTCAGGCTATTTAATGTAAACTTCTTCCTCTAAGACTCCATTCAACAAAGTTAATTTGACATCCATCTAATATACTTTGAATCCCTTTTGTGCTACATATGCTAGAAATGTTCTAATTCCTTCAAGTCCTTCAACAAGGGAAAATGTTTCCCCATAATTAATGCCTTCTTCTTGAGCATAACCTTTGCATACAAGTCTTTCCTTGTTCCTTGTCACTTCTCCTTTCTCATTCATTTTATTTTTGAATATCCATTTTGTACCAATTACATTTTTATCCTTGGGTCTAGGAACAAGAGGCCATGTTTTATTCTTTTCTATTTTCTCAATCTCTTCATTCATAGCTTTTATCCAACTTTAATTTTCTAAAGAATATTTTATAGATCTAGGCTCAAAATCACTAAGTAAACATGAACCTTTTAATTTTTTCCTTGTCAATATACCTTCTATCTCTCGTCCAATTATTTGATCAGGAGTATGATGCCTTTTGACAAATTTTGCAACCTTTGGATCTTTCTTACTTGATTATGAACTTAGTTCACTTGATTCTTCAAGATCTTCATCCTTTTTCTTGGTTTCCTCTGGTTGATTTGATTTTAACTGGGGTAGTACTACCTGCGACTTGGGTTGCACTTCCTGGGGCTACAACTCAGGTGCCTTTGGCTATGACTTGGGATGAACTACCAATGAATTACTAGGTGCACTTAGTTTTTGATTGGCTTCAACTTTTTAAGGTAAGATTTCATGTTCCTCTTCATAATAGAAAACAATTATGTAATCTTCAAGCTATTTTCTACTTTGTTCTTCACTTCTTTCTATAAACTCATCAATTTTCACATGTGAACTTTCTATGACTTTGTGAGTAGTAAGATTTAGATATTTGTATGCCTTGCTTTTAGTGGAGTACCCTGGAAATATTCATTCATCACTTCTTGCATCAATCTTTCCTTTCCTTACATCTTTTAAGATATAACATTTTCTTCCAAATACTCTAAGATAAAAAACATTAGGCTTATACCCATAGCATAATTCATAAGATGTTCTGTTTGTACCTTTCTTGAATTGAACTTAGTTAAGTGTATGAACTGTTGTGTTGATTGCTTCTCTCCTTTATTTTGATGCAACATTCTTCTTTGCTAGTAATGTTATTTCATATATATTCCATGATGGATCTATTCCTTCTCTCTACTATTCCATTATGTTATGGATTTCTAGGTGTTGAAACCTATCTTTTGATTCCTCTTTCATTGTAGAATTCATTGAATTCATTTGAGATGAATTATCCTCCTCTATTTGATCTTAGGCATTTCATATTCTTCCTTATTTATTTCTCAACTCTAGCCAAACACCATTTCAAATTTTGAAAAGCATCATATTTTTCCTTCAAAAATATTATAGTCATCATTCTAGAATAATCATCAACAAATAAAATGAAATATATATCTACATAGTAACTTTCTACACTAACTAGCCCACAAAGATCTGTGTGAACTAATTCCAAAACTTCTTCAAAATTGTAGGACTTTCTTTTGAAACTTATTTTACTCAATTTTCTAATTTGACACTATTTGTAGATGCCCACCTCAGGTTTCTTCAGATAAGATATGCCTCTTACTCTATTGTTCTTGCTTATGGTGATAAGGTTATCAAAGTTAACAAGACACATTCTTTTGTGTCATAGCCAACTTTCTTCAACTTGAGCTAACAAACATGAACTTTAATTAAGATCTAGGTAAAAGAAATTTCCTTTTGTCTGATTATTAGTTCCAACTATTTTTCCTTTTCCATTCATGAATTCAACTTTGTATTCTATATTGTTCAAATGTGTGACACTAGATTATGTCTTACTCTTTCAACCCAATATGCATTCTCACATTTGATTTCATCAGTTAATGCTATGATTCTTTTTCCCTTTACATAACATGGTTCATTGTTTCCAAATCTAACACTTCCATCATCATAGTGTTCTAAATGTTCAAAATTTTCTTTATCACTAGTCATATGATCAGAACAACCGCTATCTATGATCCATGTATCATTTATTCTAACATGAGAGATAAGTGTCATCTTTTCATTTTCCTCATCATCAGATTTATCTTTGAAAACAATATAAACTACTTCACCTTCATCATCATCACTATCAGAATCTTTTTCAATGTAACATGATTTATTACCTTTACCTTTGTAGTCCTTGTAGTTTTTGAAATCTTTCTTGCCTTTGAACTTGTTGAACTACTTTTCATCTTTATCTTCCTTGTTTGGACACCTTGTAGCTATGTGACCAACTTCTTCACATGAAAGATAAATCAATGGAATCTTTCCTCTATATTTTCCTTTTCCTCTTGCTTCCCTTTTCACTAGGAGAGCTTCAATGACTTCAAGATCTTCATCTAATTCATCTTCTTCTTCATTGCCAACTTGTTTTCCTTTTGAGTTCCCTCCTTTTCTACCAAGGGTTGATTTAGCTTTCAGTGCACATTCAAGATTGTTAGAAGGAGCATAATTATCAAAATTATCCAACTCAAAGAAGTCAATCTTCACACAAAGGTATCTAGAGTTAAGTCATGTGTAGAATTGCATCTCATCTCTTGAATAGATGAAACTCTGACTACATAGATAGGAATAAGAATTCTTAGTACCTTTTTAATTATTATCTCATCATCAATTTTACCTCCTACAACTTTGATTGTACTTACACAATCTTTGACCCGTTTACTGTATTGAGAAATGTTCTCACCATCTTTCATTTTCAATCAATCAAACTTTCCTATTAAACTTTTTGCCTTAGCTCTTTGCACATTTTTGTCACCTCCAAAAAAATTCTTTAGCTTTTCCCACATTTCAAATACAATAGGATAATCCTTCACTTCATCAAATTTAGAATAGTTCAAAGAGGATGCAATATCAATCATCATAATAGTGTGATCCTTTTTTTCTTTTATTTGCTCCATTTTCATACATTTGGGTGGTGGAAAATATTTTTCTCCAAGTAGAATACACCAACATCACTGATGTTTGATATATGAAGCTGCATCAACTCATGCCATCCTAAAAAGTTTTCTCTATTAAGTTTAGGGATCTCCCTTCTATAAGACATCCTGATCTTTAGCTTAGGTCTTTAAAAAAAAAATTTGCAAGCACTAGTTACTCTAATAACAATTGTTAGAAATGTAAGAGGGGTAACCGAGAGGGGAGGGGTTAATTAGTTACCACAAAAACAAATCCTTTTCCCTTAGATATCAATACAAACTTTAACTAATCATGAAAAACTAGATAGCTTAGTTAACACTATAATAATATTGATGCTCAGTTAACAAAGCAATCTTAAGATTTATAAAACTATTTTATCCTTTAGTAACTTAGTTGAAGAAACATAAATCATAAGTAAATTGCATGAACATAGATGACACAAAGATTTTACATGGAAATCTAATTTGGGAAAAAACACCTTGCAACTAGTCACAATATTTTTCACTCTTCTAAAGTGATCCTTATTAGGAGCCAACCCTATTAAAGGTTAAAAAACATATTGTTAAGTATGACCCTATTAGAGGATTTAGACCACCCTATTAAGAATGGCCTGCTTAGAGGTCTTCAAACACTTCAATCATGAAATGTCACCTTGTTAGAGGATTTTACAAAATAACTATTAAGTGAAGTTAGTTAAGAGATTTCTTTATTGCTATAATGGTTAGAAAGTAATAGCAATTTGACCTAATTTATGAAGCAACTATTATTGCAGATTTAGATCTTTTTTCTAGATTGACCTCTAAATCATTCTTGATCAAATGTTTCTTTGCAACTTATCTTCTGAAATTTCCTACTCTACCTTTTTGCTTAGCTCACATATCTATCTTTTTTATATTCATCCTATTATACTTTATTCTCAAAACTTGACCTTTCTTATATAACATAAGCTAGGAAAATTCAGCTTGAATACCCTTTCAAGACATCAATATGCATCCAAATAGTTCCTCAAATAATAATAAAATTTACAATTTCAATGTATCATCACTTAGTCAACATTTGAACTAAATATTTGGTTGACACTATGACTTCTTCACTGCTTGATCACTCAGTCAATATTGGTCTCCTTTGATGCCCAACCACTCAGTCAATATAGATCTCCTTTGATGCCCAACCACTTGGTCAATACTATAAGTAGGTACCCTTTCATTAACCAACTACTCAATTAATATTGGAAAGTCTTCATTACCCAACTTCTTGGTTAATACTACAAAATCTGTATTGCTTGGTTAATACTAACATTTGTGTAAGCATCAATGACAATATGTAATTGAAGAATTATTTTCATCAAGTATACCACAAAATATGTGACTAAATCAACTATCAAATATATGAATAAATATATGATTAAATATATTACTAAATATGTGACTACATCAATTATCAAAATTAGTGACTAAAATTGCTTAGTAGTATATTAGTAGTGTTATAAATGACTAGATATTAACTACTATTAGTCACTTGACCAAGTTTAGTCACATATATACAAATTTAGTAGTTTTTTTAGTCACATATTGTTATTTTTGTACTAGTGTTCTCTCTAGTGAAGATTTTTGCCTTTTTGCATTCAAGGAGTTCAAGCATTCAAGCCTTTTTGAAGAAAGGAGATTTCTATCTAGCATATTGTTGGCCATAAAGGGAGGAGATCCATATTGAAGCATTCATCTTCTTCTTCATTGATGCATATTCATATCCATGACACCATGATGGAATGATGGTAGATCCATTGCAAAAGGTTGAGATACCCTACATTAGAAAATAGATTTGTCCTTCAATAATAAATAAACATAAATTAACTCCAAATGTCCAAAAAGAAGAAAAAAATGCCTCTAACAGTTGGATGACTTACCATTAGTTGATGACTCTCCTCTAAATTCATGAGAGGTATAAGTCCCTCTTAAGATTTGTAATGAATTAAATATTGACTATGTCTTTAATGAGAAGACGAGAAGGCATTAACATTCACCCATCAACATGGAATGAATGTGATTATAGATTTAAAATAAATTAGAAAAGAATAACCAAATAGCCTACATACGATCTATTATCTCTTTCGATTATAGAGAAGTAAAAGTGGAATTTTAACATCTTTCTCGCATAGATACACACACACACACATATGCATATATATACATATAGATATATATACATATAGATATCTATTATATATGTATATATACACATATACATATATATATATGTATATATATACATATATATACACATATATATATGTATATATATACATATATATACACATATATATATGTATATATATACATATATATATATACATATATATATACATATATACATATATAAATATATATATATATACATATACATATACATATATATATATACATATACATATACATATACATACATACATACATATATATATATATATATATATATATATATATATATATATATATATATATATATGTATGTATGTATGTATGTATGTATGTATGTATGCATGTATGTATGTACACACACACACACACACACACACACACACACTTACAGAATCACAAGATTTTGCAATATTTTTGTATACTTGATAAGAAAAAGTAAGACATCAAAAGAAATGCAATTAGAACTACCAAATGCTCATTTTCAATAAGAAAAATAAATCTCACACCACAAGATTGGAAATTATATTTATCTTTATTCCAAATACATAATAAGATAACCATAAGATCATGTTATCCTTGGTCCAAAACAAGTTGTATAGAAATCAAAATATATTATTTTTCCCTCATCTTTGTTGTGGTCATAGCTCAAAAAATGTATTTTTTCTTTAGCCACATGACTACTAGAAAAGAAGATCCCCTCTTACCTCCAATTTCTACAGTAAATAGCTTGTTGTAACCTCTTTGTTTTTTTATAACCAATTCTTGATTTTCAAGAGGAAGCAATAACCATTCCACATTCCTATGAAACTCTTGTCATCCAACATTCTTAAACCATTATTAAAATGTTTTAATTTTCTACTCTCAAACCAATTTAAAATATTTTAAATTTATGTACATAAGAAAGTGCACAACTTTTAATTTATGCTTCATCCACTTTTTAATAATTTACCACGGGCTAACCAGACCTCTTGGAGCCACAAAAGTTAGTGGGGAGTTTTGATATTTAAAACTACAGCTTAGTTTTTAACCATTTTTTAATAGCTTGACAATTCATGGTACTTCCTTTGTAAATTGACCCTATTAACCATATTGCTACATTAATAAAATATTAAAGTAACATATCATATGAGCTCATATGGCCATAAAATTAAATTTGGGAACATTTGAGGCCAAAATATTAGGTGGGTCATCCTTGGATTTAAATTTTTGAAAACTTTTTTTCAATGCATTTTTGGATTGGCAAATATATACGCAGATTTGAGTGTCATGCTAAACTTGACTTTCATTGTAAACCTTGAACTTTGAACCTGCAAACCTAGAGTTTTTGAACCATGATGATTTTGAATTGTCTAAACATTGAACTAGATGAACAATTTGAAATGGTTGGTCCTTAAAAATTGAACCATTGAGTTGTTTACAACTTTGAACCTGAATATGCACCAGCATTTTGAACTTTTAACCTTGAACTATTGGTTTGAGGTTCGAGTTTCAAGTTCAATATGATAACTTGATGAACTAAGAATTTGAAGAATAATTATAATTTTTTTGATCAACTTAGTCTTTGAATTCATGAACTCTTGAATCTTGGATCTAGACTTGCACTTCTAAACTAATGAACTTGAACTATGTGGTTCAGGATTCAAGTTCAATATGATAACTTGGGGTTGCAAGTCTTTTTTGATAGGCCAATTCTCAGAGGTCAATAAATTTTACATTTGATAAAAATTTTCCAATTTCTCTAGTGAGAATCTATGAAATTTGTCTCTCAACGACATATCCAAAATGGAGAGAAATCCAGTGGTTAAATGTGGAGATATTTCCCCTGCACAAAGACTATTTTTCTGAGACTATCATTTTTAAATTTGAACTTTGAACTTTGAACTATTGAATTATGGATCTAGACCTAAATTTTGAACTTTGAATTTGTGCTAACCTACATTTTTAACCTTCAACCTTTGAACCTTGAACTCTTGAAATCAAGTCTGTACTTTGAACTTTGAAATTAGAACTATTGGTTTGAGGTTCAAGTTCAATACCTCTAGCTAATAATATCCCAAGTATAACTTCACAAAACCATCATTAGAAAAATCCTTTATAAGTCATAAGAGTGTTCAAGAAATCTTCTCCATGGGGCCCGATTTTCAAAGTTTAAAACTTGGGTGTTGAATGTAGGCTAACACCCTACATTCCTAATTCAAAATTTACAATACAACTACATGACATAAACATGTGCAAGGTGAATAATAACATTTATCTTGTTCTTTATAGTATGTCACATTTATATTTCTCATTTATGATTAATTCCTTAACCTAGGGATTAACCAAGACAAGCCCTCATCAAACCCCAACCACCAAACCTTTCTTTTTTGTGTTGATTTTCATGTTGGAAGAAAAAATAATTATAGATCTAGAACCTATAGTTCACAAGATTTTTAGAGTCATGGACTACATCAACTTGGTTGTAGGATGTCTTTCCAAGTTGCCCTAGTCTTTTAGTCTCAAATTCTGGGGAGATTTTTGGGTTTTGTTCCTTTCATCATTTTATTTTGAGATCCATGGTTGGAGATTCAAAAAATATTTAGATCTATATTTTTTTTAGCAAAAATGCATCTTCCTCTATGTATTTCAAGTTGAGCCTTTCATGTTTCATTTACTTTAATATCTTTACCCTAGATTTTCATATTAAGTAGGCTAATTGTATTCATATAGCATCTAGATTTTTATTTCCTAAGAAATTAGTTCAATTTCATATTCATGTTATCCTATCAAAGGGCTAAAGAGAACATTTCGTTATATTGTATTCCTCCTATAATATGGATTTAGTATTAACACCCATTCTCTTTTGGTTTCTAACTAATACAATTGGGGTTAGAAGTGAAATCATATTTGGAAATTTCCCTCTTTCCCTTTCAAATTTCCACTGAATGGCTTAGTTACCATGTAAAGTGAAATTATACATCTTATTTAAAGTGCTTGAATTTTACCACTAAACATTTTGGTGAACCTGATGAGGCCACTCTTTTTTTTTTTCGATTAGATCCCTTAATCTCTCTTCTTGGAGTTAGATCTCCCTTATTTTGGGTGTAAACCTTCTTTTGGTAACCCAACTTATGCCCCTTCCTTATCTTTATTTCATACAGTTAAATTTGGCTACCTTATGTGTGGTTAGATCTCTCTTTTATTCTATTTATTATATTTACATGATTATATGTCATTAGGGTTTTCTTTTGTGATCTCCCTTTTTATGAGCTTAACTACACAAAGTCCAACATATAGCATTCTAGTTAGGTGAAGTCATAGATTCATGGGCTCCTTTGATCATGGTTCATCTTTTCTTCCTAGGACTCATGATGATACTTACATATTTTCTCATGATCTTAATCCTATAGCAGAGCATAACTCTTCTTACTCATCCCATGATGATGATGACACTTTAAGAGTTCTTCCTTTGCAAGTTGATAAGCTTTATAATAAATTTGATAAATTAGAAAGTTGGCTTTCTCAAGAAAATTAGAATCCTGATAGAATTGCTACTATTGAATCTCTTTAAAAGCTTGTTAATAAGGATGATAACAATCTTTCTATCTTGCATAGTATATCTCACCTTATTAATACTCATGCCAAGACTTTGACAAAATATTCTCAAGAGTTAGGATATCCTACTCTTCCACAACCATTGAACCTTCTATCCTAATTTCTACCACTCCTTCTAGTGTACTTACCTATACTCTACCTCTCATAACTACTTCTACACAAGTGTCCATTCCTTTAAGTATTGGTCTTTCTAGTCTTCCACTTCTAGTGAGTGAGTGTTACTCCTACTTCCATTCCTTCTTAATTATCTTCATACAATCTAGTTCCTTTTACCTATTTAAACCCTTTACTCATTCCTTCTCATCCCTTTTTGACATATTTACATATTCCTTCCACTTCTTATACCTTTCCTAATACATCTATCATACCTATGCCTACTAGTGTTACTTTTGATCCTACCATTGGTACCTTGGTTCAACCTATCTATACTTTACAACAAAAACTCACATATTCAACTCAATCTAAGTACAATAAGTGTGTGTAAAATGTGTCACACTTTTATAAACCATTATTCTTGAGAATGCCCATGAAAGGGATTATCTCAAGAGGTAGCTTATAGCTCTCTATATATGACATGCAAAGGTCCAAAATAATAGTATGGTGGCTCTCAAATGAACCAAGCTATGCAACTCTTACAAGGTGCACCATAAAATGAGAGATTTAATGATGAGAGAAAGAGTGCTAGCATAAAAGAATCACAATGAAAGTGAAACATAATTCAAGATATAATAACATGAAATGTAATATGCAAGCTAAGCTAATCAAATATGAAGATTTGAAAGCCTTCCTACTTAAGCTATGTGAGCTAAATTATGAGCATAAAGAAAGACTAAGCTAAAATAACATAATGCAAGTAGAATAAGAGCTAAGATAAAATGCCAAAATGCAAGAATCCTCCAAGTATTCAAATCTCCAAAAACACATAGAAATTATGTAGAATAATGTTAGCACGAGAGTCTAAGATTTTAGAATGAGGAGAGAGCCCACCCTTTTAAAGAAAAATGGATGGTTGAGATGAAAATCCAAGAGGGGCATAATCAAGGGAGGAGAATGTGTTGAAAAGAAAATGATAAAAGTATGATAAATGTGTTTCAATCATTATTTTGTCACTAATGTCAAACCTACTACTTGCTGGTAAAACAATTGAATAGATGATTTGAGTACTATCATTTGTTTGATTAATGAAAAGGATTTGATCAAATGAGATAACAATAACACTTAGAGGAAAGTTTGAGTTATGATATGGAATAGGAGAACAAGGATCAATTAAGATAGTGATATTATGGTGCATTAATAATCTACTTAAGGTTGCAAAGGATGGTTACACTGATTAAATTCAGAAGGAAAAGTTAAATGAATTGTGTCTACCAAGCTTAATAATCTACATAGTAGGTGCTGAGAAAAGTTGTGTAAGTCGAGCAAAAAAATAGTTGGAGCCAAGTAAAGTTTAGTTGATGCCAGGCACTTGTAAACTTTAGCCCATGTTGAGTGTTTTGATAGTGGATGTCGAGAAATGCAGTATGTCTCAAGCATCAGAAGAAAGTTAATGTTGAGCATCAACATTATGAGAAAGATCATGAATTGAATCAATCTGAGCCAACAAGTTTGGTTTTTTGGATTGTGTGAATCATGTGGAAGATAAGATTGATGAGCTAGTGGAACATAATTCAAGATTAACTATTTTGAGGAGAATTCAAAGAGGATGGAAGGAGAAGCTTCTAGAAGGGAATAAAATGAAATGAGGGGTAGATTCATTGAATCCTACCTAATTCAACCTAACCCTAAAATGAATTATGGAGGATAAATGGAAAAAAGATCTTAATTTTATATTTATATAGATGGTTGGTTAGAAGCAAAGGTTTTCATTTGCAAGAACCTAAGGAAGACAAGCAGTCTAGGGTATTGCTTCATTTAGTGACCTAAGAGGAGAGTCTACATTGGCAATAAAAGCAAGAAGGCTTAAGGTTGTGGATGCTTAAAGGGTGAACAAGCTTTCAGAGTTGAAGTGTGTGAAAGCCAAGTAGAATAGAGGACTAAAACAAAGATTTCTAATATACAATTGTGTTGTAAGTTCTTATCAGATCAAGCCTTAGTGTTACTTTCTAATAATTTCACCAGTCTAGGGTAAATCTTTTGGATTAAGGTTGACCTAACAATCATTTGTAAATACTTTAACTAGGTGAAATTCCAAGTGAATGATCTAAAGTCCTCTAACAAGGCTCAATCCTAATAGTTTGATTGAAATCCTTTAACCAGGTCACATTTAATAGTGTGTATTGTAACCTTTAACAGGGTTGGTCTTACATAGGGCATCACTCCAGAAGAGTGAGAATGAGCTAGCATGTTACTTGTGGTTTTCCCCAAATTGGGTTTCCACATTAACTCATTTTTTCAAATGTGTTATTGAATCTATTATGTTTCATGCTTACATTTCTACAAAGTTGATTTGATAGTAACCTACAAGTTTAATTGATTGTATAATCTAATGGATGCATGCGTGATGAAAATGTCTTATGGATGTGGGTTCACTAAGTTGTGAAAAGTTTTAATTGTAAATTTGGACCTTTAATAATTGATTCACACCCCCCCCAAGTTATAATAAAGAATTCCAACAATTGGTATCAAAGCCATCTGCTCAAGAGGACTAGTTTGAAGGTATTAGAAGCAAAAAGATAAAGATGTTAAAAAGAGAGGTATCCAATCTTAATAGAGATAACTTTTATACATGGAAAATTCTAATGAAGATACACATAGGAGGTATTGGAGATTATGCATAATCTACCATTGCTAATGAGCATGTTGATCCTATTGGAGCCCTAACTATTTAAGATATGAAAAAGAAGAAAGAACACAACCAGGCAATGTTGGAGATTGCCTCTACCTAAGTTATGTCAAGTTTGATGATATCAAGGGTTGTAATAGTGTAAAGAAAATGTGGGATGCACTACACACCATCTATGGAGGTGATGGAAATGTTCTAAGAACTAAAGTTGAAAGTCTTAGAGGTAAGTTCAATGATATGAGAATGTAAGAAGGTGGGAATATTGCTCAAAATTGCTCTAGGACAAAGGATGTTGTTAATGCAATAATGGGATCTACTAGTATGATAGATGATGATATTTTACTAAGAAAATTTTTGAGAACACTGCTGCCCATTTATGCTATTAGAGTTTTTGCAATAGAAGAATTGAGATATATACCAATTTTAATCTAACTCTTGAAAGTTTGGTAGGTAGGCTCACTGATTTTAAGCTATATAATTTTGATAATTACAAACCTAACAATGTTGAATCTACTTTCAAAGCCAAGTTATCATTGAAGGAACCTAACAAAAATAAGAAGAAAAAGGTAAAATATGTTTCTAGTGACAGTGATACAGATGAGGAAGATGTAGAAATATTTGAAGCACTACTAGCAAGGAGATTTCATAGAGGTAAAGAAAAGTTTAGAGGTAAGTTAGCTATCATATGTTTCAATTGCAATGAGGTTGGTCATATTGCTACTAGATGTCTAGAGAAGAAGAATTAAATAGGTGGAGACAAATATAAAAGTAGATGAAATGAAGAAAATAAAGATTACAAAGACAAAGGAAAGAAGTCTTGCTATATTGCTGAAGAAGAAACAAAAGATGGATCTGATGATCATGATGATGAAGTGGTGTATGTTGCAGTGAAGGATGAATTTGATGAGGATGAGGCAACTACACTAGTGTATTGTGTGAACAAGAATGATAGATGGATCATTGATAGTGGATGTTCACATCACATGACTAGAGATAAAAGTAAGTTCATTATCTTGAATTATTATGATGGAAATAGTGTAAGATTTGATAGTGATGGACCCTGTCTAATAAAGGGAAAAGGTTCTATCAAACTCATAGAAAGAATTTTATGTGACAATGCTTATTATGTTGAAGGACTTAACTATAATTTTTTGAGTGTGTCACAACTGAATAATTTAGGTTGCAAGGTTGAGTTTGAGAACAAGATTGCTAAGATATATGATATTGATGGAAAACTAATTGGAAAATGTGATCAAACTAGAGGTAATCTATTCTACCTTGATATAGAGGATGCCACTTGTTTAATTATATAATTTTATTATGTGTGGCTATGTCATAAGAGGTTATGTCATGTTAATTTTGATAACTTGGTTAGTATCAGTATCATGAGAAGAGTTAGGGGTTTGCCTAAGTTAAAGAAGCTTGACAATATAATTTGCAAACAATGTCAGTTAGGCAAAATGTTAAAGTCAAGTTTTAAGAGTAAGACTCATACCTCTAAAAGAATATTAAAGATTGTTCATACTAACTTGTGTAGAACAATTGAGGTACAAAGCTATAAATGAGATAAGTACATTATGCTATTTGTTGATGATTATTCTAGAATGATGAAAGTTATATTTCTGAAATAGAAATTTGATGCTTTCCAAATGTTTAGGTGGTACTTAGAAAGAGTTGAGAAGGAAATAGGTAAAACTCTAAAATGTTTGAGATTTGAAAAAGTTGGAAAATTTACATCAAATGAGTTTGAGATGTTTTGTAATGGTAAAGGAATCAAAAGAAAAAGATCTGCTCCTAGGACCCCTCCACAAAATGGAATTGCTAAAAGGAGGAACAAATTAGTAATAGACTATGCTAGGACACTCATGATGGAGAAAAATGTTGCTTTGAAATACTAGAGAGAAGTTGTAAGTACAACCATCTATATCTTGAACTGTGTAAAAGTCAAGAAAGGTACTCATTCAACACCTTTTGAACTATGGTATGGATACTCACCCAATGTAAAATATTTTAAGGTATTTGGAAGCAAGTGTTATATTCTCAAATATTTTATGAATGGTAAATTAGATGCAAAAAGTGAAGAAGGTATATTCCTTGGTTATTCCACAAGAAGTAAAGCTTATAAGTTTTTAAATAGTAGCATTAACAAAGTTGTGGAAAGTACAAATGTGAAATTTGATGAATATACAGAAGTACATGAGGTTGAACCTATGAAGGAACAAGAAGAATACAAATCATTTGTATACTTTTATGAAGCTATGTATAATGAAGAAGATGCTATAAATCAAGTTGCAAACCAACAACAAGTTTCAGTGACTGTTGAGTCACATACTATGAATGGCGAGTTGCATTCAGGAATTGAGCTACATTTAGGTGCCAAGTTACAGAATGAAGTTGAGGCACATTCTAATTTTGAGATTAATATACATGAAGGTATATTGAACTACCTAATAGAGATGTACATAGTGATTCAAAATTTGAGAAACCAAATGAGGGAAACATAGTAGAACCAAGATTGTTTAAGTATGTCAAGGGACATCACCCTGTTGCACAGATAATTGGAGATAAAGATACTAGACCAATGAAGAGGAAAAAGTTGAGAAATGATAAATGTTTTCTTAGAATGTAAGAACCTAAAATAGTGAAAGATGTCTTAGAAGATGTGGACTAGAGTAAAGCCATGAAAGAAGAGATTGAACAAATTGAAAAAAATAAGACATGGACTCGAGTTCCTAGACCAAAATATAAAAATGTGATCGGTACCAAGTGGGTGTATAGAAAAAAGTTAGATGAAAATGGTGAAGTCAAATTAAATAAGGCAAGATTAGTTTGTAAAGGATATGCACAAGAAGAAGGGATAAAATATGGAGAAACATTCACTCCTTTTGTAAGATTGGAAGGAATAAGAACTCTACTTGCTTACTCTACATATAAAGGTTTCAAAATTTATCAAATGGATGTTAAGTATGCATTTCTAAATGGCATATTAGAGGAAGAGGTTTATATAGAATAGCTAGAAGGATTTGTTGATGATAACAATAAAAACATGATATGTAGACTACACAAAGTTTTATATGGTTTGAAGTAAGCACCAAGAGCATGGTATGAAAAGCTTCATAATTATCTTGTGAATATTGGATTTGAGAGGACTAATGATAACAACAATCTATATTAAAGATAGAGAAAGGAAAAGGTATTTTTTATCTAAAATTTTTGTTGATGATATCATATTTGAAGGTCAAGATACTTTATGTAAATCTTTTGCAAATGAAATGAAGAAAGAATTTGAGATGTCTATGTTTGGAGAGATCAAGTTCTTTGTGGGTTTTCAAGTACATCAAATGAAATATGGTATATACATGACTCAGTCAAAGTATGTAAAGGAGATATTAATAGCATTTTGATTGGAAGATTCAAAGCCAATAAGAACACCTATGGTGATAGGACATAAATTTTCAATGGATGATGATTCAACTAAGGTGACTCAAACATTATATAGGTCTATGATTGGAAAATTACAATATGTAGTACATAGTAGACCTGATATTGCATTATCTATAGGGATAGTTGCAATATTCTCTACTAATCCTAGGGAGAATCATGTGATGGTTGTTAAAGAATAATGATATATCTTAAAGGAACATAAGACTATGGTCTATACTACAAGGGAAATGAGAATTGTGAATTGAGAGCCTACACTGATGCTGATTGGGCTGGAAATATTGACAATAGAAAGAGCACTAGTGGAGGAGAATTTTTCTTAGGCAAAATGCTAGTTACATGGACTAGCAAGAAACAAAATAGCATCTCTCAATCTACTGCTGGAGTTGAATATGTTGTTGCTGTAGTAAATTGTATAAACATTGTATGGATCAAACAGGTATGAAGGAAGAAATCACTGAACCTATGATGCTTTATTGTGATAATACAAGTTCTATAAATATATCAAAGAATCTTGTGATTCATATAAATACTAACCACATTACAATCAAGTATCATTACTTGAGAGAATTAGTTCAAGATAAAGAGATGAAGATGGAATATGTTAACACAAAAGAGAAAATAGCTGATATATTCACAAAAGCATTAGCTAAAGATGCTCATGAGTATTTAAGAGGTAAATTAGGGGTGGTACCCCTATCAAAGGCTATCTAAGAAGCATAAGGACTGCCCTATATTAAACAAGTTAATTAATGTATGCTACACATTGATTCAGTGGATCTTACTTTAGGAGCTACCTAAAGTAATCAAAGAGTTGTAACTATAAATCAATCACAAGCTAGGTGATAGAGGGAGAAACTACAAATGTTCATATCTGTATATTAAGATGACAAGTCTTTGGCATTATTGTCAAAGAGGGAGACATTTGAGGGAGAAAGAAAAATTCTAATTACTAAGGGAGATGAAAGTAAACAAAGAAGAAACATGAATACCTAGTAAGAGGGAGTTAATATCAAAGGTGATATAAGAAGTGATCTAGAGGGAGTCATAAGGATGAGTTTATTGATTGTCCAATCATCATAATATAATTTTTGTACCCTATTCAAAAGATAAAAGTTGCTAATAGAGGGAGAGATTTCAATACAAGGAATTGTTTTCTTTTTGGTATTTTGTTGGTTATAGTGACTAAAGTTTGGTTAGTTTGGTTTTCCATCAATATCAAAGAGAAATATTGTTGAAAATAGATTGGTATACAAGTATGATAAATGTATTTCAATCATTGTTTTATCGCTGATGTAAATTGCTACATGTTGGTAAGATAATTACTTAGATGATTTGAGTACTATCATTTTTTTGATTGATGAAGATGATTTGTTCAAATGAGATAACAACGCCTAGAGGAAAGGTTGAGTTATGATATGGAAAAGGAGAACAAGGATCAATGAAGATAGTGATGTTATGGTGCATTGATAATCTACTTAGGGTTGCAAAGGATGGTTACTCTGACTAAGTTTAGAAGGACAAGTTAAATGATTGTGTCTACCAAGCTTAACAATCTACACACTAGGTGCTGAGAAAAGTTAGTGTAAGCTATGCAAAAAATTAGTTGGAGCTGAAAAAAGTTAATTTCAGTGTAAGTCAAGTGATACAGTGTAAGCTAAGTAAAGTTTAGTTGATGTCGAGCACTAGTAGACTTTAGTTCGTGCCAAGTGTTTTGATAGTGGATTTTGAGCAACATAGTATGTGTCAAGCATCATAAGCAAGTTAATGCCAAGTGTCAATATTATGAGAAAGATCATTAATTTAATTAATTTGAGTTGACAAGTTTGATTTCTTGGATTGTGTGAACCATGTGGAAGACAACCTTGATGAGATGGTGGCACAAAATTCAAGATAAATTTTTTTGAGGAAAATTCAAAGAGGGTGGAAGGAGAAGTTTCTAGAAGGGAATAAAATGAAATGAGGGGTAGATTCATTGAATCCTACCTAATTCAATCTAACCCTAAAATGAACGATGGGAGATAAATAAAAAAAGATCTTAATTTTATATTTATAGAGATGGTTGGTCAAAAGCAAAGGTTGTCATGTGTGAGAACCTAAGGAAGATAAGGAGTCTAGGGTATTGCTTCATTTAGTGACCTAACAAAAGAGTTTGCATTGGTAAGAAAAGCAAGAAGGCTTAAGAGTATGGGTGCTTGAAGGGTGAACAAGATATTGGAGCTAAAGTGTGTGAAAGCCAAGTAGAATGGAGGACTAAAATAGAGATCTATTCTCTGCAAGTGTATTGTAAGTTGTTATTAGATCAAGCCTTACTGCTACTTTCTAATCAGTATACCAGTCTAGGGTAAATCCTTTGGATTAAGGTTGACGTAACAGTCATTTTTAAATCCTTTAACGAGGTGAAATTCCAAGTGAATGATCTAAAGTCCTCTAACAAGTCTTACTTCTAATAGGGTGATTGAAATCCTTTAACCAAGTCACATTTAACAGTGTTTTTTGTAACCTTTAATAGGGTTGGCCTTCCATAGGGCATCACTTTAGAACAGTAAGAATGAGTAGCATGTTACTAGTGGTTTTTCCCAAATTGGGTTTCTATGTTAAATCATTATATCAAATGTGTTATTGAATCCATTATGTTTCATGTTTACATTTCTACAAAGTTGATTTGATAGTAACCTACAAGTTTAATTGATTGTATGATCTAATGGATGCATGCATGATGAATTTTTTTTTATGGATATGGGCTCAATAAGTTGTAAAAAAAATTTAATTGTACATCTAGACCTTGGATAACTGACTCCCCTCCCCCAAGTTATTCTAAAGAATTCCAATAGAATGCATCTTGAGTGATCCATGTGCACAAGCATAGGAAATAGATGTGTGAAGGAGAATTACAGTTATTTTAAAAATAGAGGATTTATCTCACATAGAAATTGTGCATTCATGTGTAGATTTTTTTTTTTATCCTTTAATTTTTTAAATAGGAATAATTCTTTATGTTTTCACACTTAGAATAAGTGGAAAGTGGGCATTTTTATTTAATTAAAAGGGATAAAATTATTTTAATTAAGAAAAAGACTTAAGATAAAGTGGTTAAACCATAGATTATAATCAAATAAATATATTTTTGATGATTTGATCAAAGATAAGCAATGGATAAATTATTCAAAAATGTTGGAAATGGGGCTCATGGTATAGATGACCATTTTTGGGTGATTAAATTTTCCCCTCTTTGACTAATGTGTAATATATCTAGGAACACATTACATTAAAGAATAAAGAAATTAAACAAGTAGCAGAGAAATTTGACTCTGAAGAATGAAGTATAGAGAGATAGAAAATCTTGAATGCACAACCTATTAGTGGTAGTAATGAACATTAGGAGAGAGATAAAAAAAATCAATACTTGAGAAGGGCACTAATATGTCAAACAAAGTAGCCAAATAAAGCACATAGATCAAGAGAAAATGGAAGGGTCAAGCATATTCTCCTGAGAAATAGATAGCCATAGAAAAGCATTTTGTAGCAATGGTAGAATATTCCTACCCCCTTGGGACCAAAATCTAAATGAGATAGAGGAGATACATAAATTAGCAAGATATAATCAAATCAAGATTAATGTCCATGATGACAAATAAATAATTACGACCAAGGAGAATGACCACCAAGTAGTGATATTATGCCCCATTCAACTAAGTTTGACCAAAAAGATAAAGCATAAGAATTAGGTCAAAACAAGAAGATGCATGATATATAATGAAAGATAAGGTAGGAAGAGGGTGGAAATAATGAAGGAATGAAAAATTATGATGGCCAATTACATACAAGAAGGATGAATATAAAAATACAATTTCGACCATCAAGATGAACCTAGATTTTGATTTTGATCCTAAAAATGGATCTAGTATGTCAAAATTAGGTAGGGGTGCACTTTTTCATAGAAATCCAAGACTTCAAAAAATTAGGTAAAAATGCTATATAAAGGATCCAAAAGAGTAGATAGATGTGATGATAAGATAGAAAAGAGGCAAGAAAAAGCCAAGAGA
Source organism: Cupressus sempervirens (assembly GCA_028749045.1). Lineage (NCBI taxonomy): Eukaryota > Viridiplantae > Streptophyta > Pinopsida > Cupressales > Cupressaceae > Cupressus > Cupressus sempervirens. The sequence continues at coordinate 493,738,099 of CM053787.1, forward strand.
AGATGATAAGATATGAATGAGAAGGGGATAAGAATGAATTTAGTTAGCTGACATGTCCATATAATTTTAAAAAGACTCTCAAAATTTTAAAAATGCAAAGATAAGCCAAAATGAACCCTAAAATGCAAGCTAGTATGCAAAAGGTGCAATTACAAGGGTTATATAGATAGGTCCTAGCTTTTATCATCGATCCTTATTAGGGACATTGAAAGACCATACAATCATCACTAGCATGACTATGAGGTTATGAATATGATCTATATTGGATAGAATGTAGGAATCCTACCCATACATCCAAGACATATGGGTCAAGATGACTAGTGCAATTAGATTCCCTAAGTTTAATAAAGCAAGATACACCTGTATCAAGGCATAAGTGCTAGGATAGCCCCTAAGTATGGTCTTGCAAAAATAGAAAAGGGTGATATGTTGTAGATCCTAATGTCAAGTAGGAAAAGTATGAATGCTCACAAAAATTAAGATCAACAAAGAATACCCACAAGAAGAAAACAAGTAAAACATACCCCATGCTCCCAGTCTTCTAGTCCATGACATCCTCAAGAGACTATTAAGGATGGAACACTCAACAAAGAGAACCATCATAGAAAACACATAAAAAAAAAAATTCAATCAAATCTCAACAAGTTTAATGTTCAAGTGCATGTGTATAAGTCATATGACCACTCAAATATGCTAGTGATAAATATTGTGACATCCTATACTATAGCTAATGTATCCAAAAAGTGTTGAGGAACACTTGATGTCAAGGGGAGTATTGAGAAACACTATTGAGAAAGTTTCTAAAGGAACACCTAAACAACAAAGAGACACTGATAAGCTAAGCAGTTTGTGCCCCCTAGACCTAGACGAGAGTTAGTTCCAAGCTAGGCATGCAAAAGTGAAGCAAATGAGCACAAAGAAAGACTAATAGACATAGGTGAAAGGGTCTCAAGTAGTGCCTATTTGTAGGTTTTCACCACTTGGAAGCATTTTTTTAGGGTATTTTATGAAATTGTTTTTGGTGATACACCAAAGCACCTATTGCTAGGTTTTTATCTAAGATCATTTTTTCAAGACATTTTCTATTTTTAGGATTTTTCAGCATCATGTATAATTTTTTAGGTTTTTTAGAAAATATTCAAGATTTTTCAATTTGGATGGTGCTCTAATTCAAAGGACAAGTCATGATAAGCTAGGATCATAGAAAAGTATGTTCAAAGATGCTGATAGGGTGAAGGAATAGAAATGGTAGAAGGATAAGTATATGGAGGATAAGAGTTCATGCCTTGAAAGGATTGTAGGAGTATGGATAGTAGGTAATTATAGCTTTGGAAAGATTGCATAAGGGTAGGTGAAAAAGTGGGGAAGATCAACATTGGCACACACCTTGGAGGGTCTTGGAATGATGGAGGAATGATGGAGGAAATAACTTGAGGTTTAGATCTATGAGGTAGTAGGATAATTTTAGAAGAAGATGGAGTGGAAGCCTTCAAAAGCTTTTGAGGAATATTTTTGGAAGAAAATGGAGTGGAAGAATTCGGAAGCTTGAATATCAACTTTGATTTCTTTTCAATATTTGAGTCTTTCAAGAGAGACTTGGGAATCCATATAGCTTTTGAGTTTTTGTTTCCTTTGGATACCTTAGAACACATTTCTTCAATAATGTTTTTAGGAACCCATATTTGCTTTGATTTAGCTCTTTGGATAGTGGACCTTTGTGGTATCTTCAATAATTTTTCTTTATTTTTATTCACATGTTTATTAGATGAGATATAGTAATATTTATTTTAAAATGGATTCTTTTTTTAATTCTTAAGTTGATCATCCAAATTTCTTCTAAAAGACTTGGGAGTTGTGGATGAGTTAGGCTGATATGAATGGTTTATATGGATAGGTGGATGGGAATTATTTAAGAATAAGTGTCTTTTTTAATCTTTAGGTATGATAGGAGAGCTAGGGGATGATCTAGGACTAATGGTAGGTGATGGAGGACCATATGGTCCCAATATGGATGGAAGGTTGGAAGGATTTAACTTAGATGGATAAGGACCGAGGATATATTTGGGAGATGCAAATGGATAGTGAGTAGGGATATCAACATCTTAAGAGTGAGTAATGTGAGCATGTCCATCAATAGACTCATAGTAGCTTTGATAGGAGAAACACCTTTGATAAGAGCACCTAAAGCTTGAGGATATTTTTGAAGTGGATATGGAGAAGTAGAACAAGAGGGGATACTTTGATCTTGACAAGTTTCTTAAGATAACATAGACATAGTGAGTTTCTCATGATTTTCAATAAGCTCAATGGAACTATTAGAAGTTGTGTCTTTGTCATACTTAGGAGGTGGATAAGACATAGGATATGGAGGAGTAACATCTTGAAGGATATGAAAGGGTGCTTGATCTTGATCTTTCTTGACATTTATATCTTTAGCTTTTTGAGAGTCCTCTTGACATGAAGCCACTTCTAAGGACAAGGGAGAATAAAGAGGGAATGGAGTAGCACTTGGAGTAGGCATAGTATTACATGAAGGTTGGGGATATTTAGGCTTAGTAGCATGGAAAAGGTTTGTAGCAAAGTGAAGATTAGCTTGAGATTCTTTTAGAGGTAGTCCTTGAGGATAGGCATAATCAACATGGTAAGCATTAGGTTCTTTGCTTGACGGAGGTATGTTGAAAAGATTTGAAGATTTGGGAAGTTCATGCATGTTGGAAGAAACAAAGGTATCAAGAAAACCATCACTAGACATAGGTTCATTACTATGATCTTTATTAAGAGAAGTATCCTCACCACATGACTCATTAGAGGTATCAACAATCCCATCATCAATAAGATCTTGTATTTTATGTTTCAGCTCAAAGCAATCTAAAGTACTATACTCATTATGTCGATGATAAGAAAAATAGATATCCAAGAGTGAGTTTCCATATGAGATATAATTGGGAAATGTGATGAGCTTAGTGCCAAGAAGTTTTTAGAAAATGCCATTATAAGAATCTTCCAAGGGAGTAAAAGTTCTCTCAAAAGTATGTCTATAATCATTTTGTTTCTTCTCAAGTGAATAGAATGCATCCATGTCTTCATCGTATTTGTCAAAGATAGGCTTGTCATGAAATTTTGACATATGATCAAAGGAGGTACACTTGCTTTCTCTCTAAGGAGGTTTTTTGATCCAATAAATGAATTCAATTGATATCTTGGAGAGATAGAGTGTGCTTAGAAGAAGAGGAAGAATATGATCTTAAAGAAGATGGCTTGTGTGCATATTTAGAGCTTAAGGGAAGATCATGTAATGATTCCAATATTTCCTCTAATATTTTCTCAATTTTAGACTTCATTTATATCATGTGCTTAGTGAGATGAAGGTAAGAAAGAACATTTGTTTCTTCTAGTTCGTTGTATTGAGTGTATAGATCTTGAAACTCTTTAACAACATAGAAGAACTCATGATCATGTAGACATGCTTGAAGTTTGGTAGCACAAGGTTTGAAGACCATAGTAGTAGATAGAAAATCAAGCATGAAAGAGACTAGAGGAAGCTAATAAAGTGACACAAGATAACTTGATATCCAAACTAGAGAGGTAGATTGTTCACTTTCCAAAATAGTAAAGATTGAGCAAAGTGAATTGTCAAGAATGTATCCAAGAAACTTATGACACCAACAATTAAAGTCAAGATCTAGGCAAGAAGCCCAAAGAGCCAAGTAGATAAAGCAAGTGAGATGACAAGCGAACAACTTTCCCAATCAAAGAGTGTAGTAAATAGATCAAGGTAATATTTTAGCAAAAGAGGGTCCTAGCAAGCTAACATAGACTAAGAAAGTGGAGAAGACCAAGAGTTCTAAGAATAAAGAGTCATTTTAAGCAAGTTCAAACACTGGAGACATACCAAGAAAAGTCAAATGATGAAACTCCCTATTGAAGTTGATGAAACATCACCCCATAGCTCCCAAGAATCACCCACATGCAAACACCTATCAAAAAAAGAGAGCAAAAAAAATCTACGAAGGCTTCTAGATCCATAGATGAGACATTCTTGATGAACAAAAAGATAAATTGCTATTATCAAAAGTGAGTCAATGAATTACAAAGAGAGATCATCCTTATAAAGGAGATCAAAACCCTAACATGAATCAAACCTAGGTTGCATGATAATAATTAATAAAAGAATCAATTACTAGATGCCCAAAGTTTAGTTTAAGTAAACTAGAGATAATAAGTGACCTAATAATTAAATCAATATGATTTAATTAATAAAAAATACTTTATTAATCTAACACCCCCCTTCAAATAAACTTAGGGAGTAGCTAAAAACCTAGAAACTATTGTCGAAAGAAAAAACAAATTGATCCCAGTAACAAAGGCTTGATCAGGTACCCAAGAACAACCAAATCTCTAAAAAGAGGAGAAATAGAGAAAAACACATGGGAAAAAACCCTACTCCAAAAAGAGATCAAAAGAATGTTCTAGAAGATAGGACCAAAAAGATGATCATGAAGAAAACCAATGAAGCATGAAGGTGCAAACACTGCCAAACTGTTGATCTGAAAAACCTCCACTATATACAACATGACTAGGTAGAGAAGACTAAGTTTGAAGGGATGATCAATTGAATATGGAAGGTATCTTCATGGCCTCAAAAATAGGAATGAAAGAATGTCTATATGGTAAATAATCCATCTCACCAAAATGCATAGGTATCCAGCCACTGCAATTGCCTAGAACATAGGATCAAATACTAAATACATAGCTCACACCATCAAACCAAGAAACCAATAGAACCAAAATAACCCCATTATAATTCTTAGATGTAATACATGAATACTAAAACTAAATGCAATATCTCCTACAGAAAGAGAACTAGGAACATCGAGAGTGCAAAAGAAGTACAAACACCTATAATGACACGTGTCATTGATACATCATGAGGCTAATGTCATGGAAGGAACACTCACTTGACAAATGAAAATGGAAAATATGGCCACCATGAAATCCCCCAAGCCACTTCATAATTTAATGTGAGTACAAAAAAATACAAAGATGTGTAAGATCTTAAAATGCAATAGAGTGACACTTTATCTTAGTGCGTTTGCAAAAATACAACAAAAGGATGTCAACAAAGATCAAAAGAGACATGTGACTAATACAAGAGATAGTACAACCCATGAAAAATAATTTGAAGCAAAAAAATTGATCCCCACACATAAAATAACCAAGATATCCACTATGACTCAAAAAATAAAAGTAAAAATAGAATGGGATGTATCTAGAGCAGAATCTAGAAAATAGAATGTCTCAAGATATGTCCCCTAGAGTGCAAAATAGAACCTATAACTTTGACTACATAAATTGGAAACCAAATACATCAAAATTTAAAATAAATATCACCATTAAGATGAGCTTGGAATCAACTTTCTAATGATATTTCATTTTTGAGAAATGGAGTCTAGATGAGAAAGTTACAAACAACACCATAGACAGGTCAAAAAGGAGCCAAAAGGGAAAAATAAAAAAGAAATACCTTGGGATCTATGCCAAAACACATTAGGAATTACATCCACTAGTACTAGAAACTACCTCAAGAAGCTTGTTAGTTTTGTACTCAAACTGTCTTGGGAAGCATCCAGGTTCTATACCAAAATTATCTCTGAAAGCAATGATAGTTTTGTACCAAAATTGCCTTGGAAAGCATGTCAATTCTATACTAGAAAATGTCTCAGTTTTTATTCCAAAAATTCTCAATGTTTCATGCTAAAAAATCTTGAGTTTATTGGAAATATAAGAGTAACTGAGAGGGGAGGGGTAAATTAATTGCTACTAAAGTAAATCCTAGATCCCTTAGATGTCAAGTAAAATTTAGACTGATAAAATTGATTACTGTTGATACTTAGTAAGCATACAAAAATTGCTATAACTTGGTAAATGTAGCATGTGTTTAACTTTAGAAGATCTTAAGATGTTATCAGTAATTTATTTTGCAAGCATGAAATAAATAACAAGAACACATATGACACCAGGATTTAACATGGAAACACAATTTGAGAAAACCATCAAATGCAACTAGTTACTACTTTTCTACTATTAGGTGTGACCCTATTAAAGGATAAAATCACCCTATTAGGAGTGGCCTTGCAAGAGGTCTTGAAACAATTCAAAGGAATTTTCACCTTGTTAGAGGATTTACCAATGGTTTTTAAACCAACTCTGTTAAGAGATTTTAGATCACTACTGTAATGGTTAGAGAGTAACAATGAAATGACTTGATTGTGATGCAACTAAATTGATAATTACAGATCTCTATTCTAGCTTTATATTTGATCGTTCCTGATCGAATAATACTTTTCTACTCCACAAGGATATCTACTTATCCTTCAAGTTTTCTTGCTCTCTCTTTATCTCTTTCAACTCATTCGACTTACATATCACACAATTTGAAATTACAACTTGGCCTTTTACTTATACTTTCCAGATTGTCAAGTCAACTCAAATATAAATTAGAATTACCAATATTCATTACCTTAGGTGGCTAGAATCAATAGGTAAAATAGTTAAGCTTTACATGCCAAAATAAGAAAATCCTTTAGTAGCTGACCCAACTCTGTAGAAACTGATTCTGAAGTGATTTACTATGTTAACCAATAGAAGCTCGGTTAACACTATGAACTTATAAAATTCCTTTGGTAATTGAGTACACTTGGTTAATACTAGCACTATTCAACTTTCCCTTTGTTAACCAAGTGAGCTTGATAAAAACTCTTTTCTACATAACTTCCTTTGACACCTAAGTGAGCTTAGTAGATACTGCCTTCTATACATAGCAAACTCAGAAATGCTCAGAGACTAGGAAAACTATCTTCACTGACCAAGTGAGCTTGGAATGTACTAATTGTCAACTAATATGACATTTGTAACATCAAAGACAACACACAATTAATTAATTGTATCCAACAATCTTCCTCTTTGGCATTGATGGCAACACAACATGTCATAGCACAATGAAATTTTGAGAACAAGACTCCCTCTATTAGAAAGTTTCTCCCTCTTTGATTTTACACAAAAAAATTCTCCTATAGTATTCTCTCTCTATGAATTACAAAATTTCAGAAAGATATGATAGTAAACTTCTCCCTCTTTGACAACATGTGTGAAAGACAATTTTGATTAGTGTTAATGTACCTTGAATATAGATTCATTTGCAATATGTCCTTGTCAATACTACATCAATTGATTGATCTTCAACTTAGTTCCTATTGATGCATCACTAAACTTTATTTAGTGAGCTTTAGATAGGAGAATGACCCCTAACTTACCTCTTAGATACAAAAATGCATCCTTAGGTAATGGCTTTGTGAATATATCTGCAATTTGTTCTTTTATATGCACATATTCCAATCTAGTCTCTTTGTCCTATACTAATTCTCTTAGAAAGTGATATTATATAGAAATGTGCTTTGTTTTGGAATGCATCACTGGATTCTTTGATATATTAATTGAAATAGTGTTATCACAATACATAACTATTGTTTCTTTGATTTCAACCTTCATTCCTTCCAACAATTGTTTGAACCAAACAATGTTAGAGCAATTTACTACTACAGCCACATATTCTGCTTCTGCTATGGATTGAGATGTGTAGTTTTGTTTCTTGCTTGTCCAAGATACCAACCTTTTACTAAGAAAGAGTGCTCCACCACTAGGGTTTTTCTTGTCATGAAGATTTCCAGCCTAATTAGCATTAGTAAATACTTTTAGGTCAAGGTTGCCTCCAAGTTTGTACCATAAGCCATAGTCTTTAGTACCTCTCAGATATCTCAAGATTATTTTTATTGCCATCATGTGGTTTTCTCTGGGTTTAGATAAGAATCTTGCCACTATCCAACTGCTAAGGCAATATCAGGCCTTGTATGTACTACATACTATAATTTCCCAATCATTGATTTGTATAAGGTCTGATCTACTTCTTTGGAATCATAATATTTTGTAAGACTAAGTCCAATACACATGGGGGTTCCAACTAGTTTTGAATCCTCCATTCCAAACTTCTTGAGTATCTCTTTGATATACTTAGATTGAGTGATATAAATACCATTCTTGTTCTATTGTATCTGCAATCCAACAAAGAATTGTATTTTACCAAACATGGACATCTCAAATTATTTATTCATTTTTTCTAAGAATGCTTTGCATAAGCCATCATTTCCTATAAATAGAGTATCATCCACAAATATTTTTGTCAACACAATCTTCTTATCTGGTCCTTCCTTGATATATAGGCTATTGTTATCATTTGTTCTTTGAAAACCAATCTGCATCAAATAGTTATGTAATATTTCATACTAGGCTCTAGGAGCTTGTTTTTGACCATATAGGGCTTTGTGTAATTTGTAGACCATGTCCCTATTTTCTATATCAACAAAACATTTTTTCTATTCAATGTAGACTTCCTCATCAAGAATGTAGATTTAACAACCATCTAATATACTTTGAATCCTCTGTGAGATATATATGCTAGTAAAGTCCTAACACCTTCTAGTCTTGCAATAGGAGAAATATTTTCACCGTAATCAATACCTTCTTCTTGAGAATAGCCTTTACATACCAACCTTTCTTTGTTTCTTGACACTTTTCCATCTTCATTTAGCTTATTTTTGAATACTCATTTTGTACCAATCACATTTTTATCTTTGGACCTAGGTACAAGAGTCCAAGTTTTATTCTTTTCTATTTGTTCTATTTCTTCGTTCATAGCCTCAATCCAACTATCATTTTCCAGTGCATCCTTAACACTTGTAGGTTAAAATTCAACAAGTAAACATGTACCTTTTAGTTTTCTTCTTGTTATTGTTCCATTTGATTTGTCTCCAATGATATGATCAGGTGCATGATGCCTTATGACATATTTAGCCAATATAGATTCTTTGACTTTTGAATGAATTATATTGTCTTCATTTTGAATCTCAACTTCAAACTTGGGTCCTTCTACTTGTGGGTCAGGTTCTTTGGACTCGGTATGCACTAACTTGATAGCCTCTAAATGTGACTTAGGTCCTTACGACTTGGTTTGCACTTCTTGCAACTCGGTAACTGTTGGAGACTTGGAGAGCTTGGGAGATGAAATCTCCTTTATGTCAAACATGTTTGGCAATGTATTAGGTTCATAGTAGACAAATCTTCTATAATCTTTTGGCTCCTTTTTGTTTTCTTCTTCACTCTTTTCTGTAAACTCATCAATTCTCACATGTGTACTTTCTATGATTTTGTGAGTGGACAAATTCAAGCATTTGTATGCTATACTTCTACAGGAATATCCTAGAAATATACCTTCATCACCTTTTACATCAAATTTTCCTTTTCTAGATTCTTTCAAGATATAACATTTGCTGCCAAATACTTTCAAGTAACTTACATTGGGTTTGTAGCCATACCACAGTTCATAGGGATTTTTATTTGAGTCCTTTTTCAACTGAAGTCGGTTCAAAGCATGAACTATAGTGCTGATAGCTTCCTTCCAATATTTGATAGCAACATTCTTCTCAATCATTAGTGTCCTTGCACAATCCATGATGGATCTATTTCTTCTTTTAGCTATTCCATTATGCTTAGGAGTACTAGGGGTTGATACTTGTCTTTTGATTCCTCTTTCAATGTGGAAATTGTTGAATTCATTTGTGATGAATTCACCAGCTCTATTTGATCTTAAGCATTTCAATCTTTTTCCAATTTCTTTTTCTACTCTAGCCAGATACCATTTGAATTTTTCAAAAGCTTCTGATTTTTCTTTGAGATACATAATAGTCATCATTTTAGAATAATCATCAGCAAAAAAAATCAATTTTTTTTCTTTACTATAAATTTTTATTCCAATGGGTCCACATAAATCAATATGCACAATTTCCAAGACATCTTCTGACTGATAGTTTTTGATCTTAAAATTGGTATTTCTAATTTTATCATTTTGACAATTTTTGAATAATCCAACGTTAGGTTTCTTCAAACTAGGGATACCTCTTACTCTTCTAAGTAAGCTTATCTTGACCATATTATCAAAGTTTACATGAAATAGTCTTTTGTGCCATAACTATCTTTCTTCTACTTGAGTAATAAAACATGAGAAATCACCAAAATCAAGATAAAACATGTTACCTTTTGTTTATATGCCTGATCTAATCAGATTTCCTTGGTTATCCAAGAGTCTTGCTTTGCCATTCATGAATTCTACCTTGAATCCAATGTTGTTCAACTATGCCACACTTAGTAAATTATGTTTTAGTCCTTTATCCCAATAAGAATTATCACATACAAGTTCATTACTTAATGAGATATGGCATTTTCCTTTTATGCAACAAGGTTCATTGTTTCCAAACCTTACACTACCTCCATCATAGTGTTCAAAATGTTCGAACTTAGTTTTATCACTAGTCATATGGTGAGAACATCCACTATCTATGATCCATGTGTCATTTTTAATAGCATGAGAGACAAGTGCCATCTTATCTCCTTCATCATCAGATTCATCTTTTACAAAAATATACACTATCTTATCTTCACTGTTATCAGAATTCTTAGCCATAAAACAAGTTTTCTTACCTTTGTCTTTGTAGGATTTGTGATCTTTGAATTCCTTCTTGCCTTTATACTTGTGGCTTTTCTTAAATACTAGATACTCTGATTGCATAGATTGGAAGAAAAGTTCTAAGTATTTTGCTTTCAATAGTTTCTTCTTTAATTTCTCCTCTAGATGCTCTAATTGCACTAATACTGGCCTTAATTCTTTCCACATATTTTGCAAAGTTTTCATCTTCTCTCATTCTCATATGATCAAATTATCCTCTAAGGCTTTCTTCTTTGGCTCTTCTTACATTGTCATCTCCTCCATAGTTTTTTTTTAGTTTGTTCCACATATCAAAAGCAGTTTTACAGTCTTTGACCTCATCAAATTTAGTATAACTAAGAGCAGATGTAATATCAATCATCATGATGTTATGATTCTCTTTCTCAGCAATATCTTCAACTGATAATGTTCTAGTGGGAGTTTTATATTCTTCATCAAGATATTTGCATCCTAAATCATTGATGGTCACTAGATGAAGCCTCATAAGTCCTTTCCATGTTGCAAAGTTATCTCTATTGAGCTTTGGAATTTCTCTTTTATAAGGGATCTTGATCTTTAGCTTAGGTCCTTAAAACCTTCTCTGCAAGTACCACAAACTCTGATACCAATTGCTGGAAATATAAGAGGAGTAACTAAGAGGGGAGGGGTACATTAGTTATTACTAAAATAAATCCTAGATCCCTTAGGTGTCAAGTAAAATTTAGACTAATAAAATTGATTACTACTAATACTCGGTTAGCATACAAAAATTGTTGTAACTCAATAAATGCAGCATATGTTTAACTTTAGTAGATCTTAAGATGTTATTAGTAATTTATTTTGCAAGCATGAAAGAAATAACATGAACACATATAACACTAAGATTTAATGTGAAAACCAAATTTGGGAAAAAAATACCAAATGCAACTAGTTACTATTTTTCACTCTTCTGAAGTGAGCCCTGTTAGGAGCCAACACTATTAAAGGTTACAAAACACACTATTAGGTGTGAGGCTATTAAAGGATTTAATCATCCTATTAGGAGTGGCCTTGCAAGAGGTCTTGAAACAATTCAAAGAAATTGCCACCTTGTTAGAGGATTTACAAATGGTTTTTAAACCAACTCTATTAAGAGATTTTAGATCAGTGCTACAATGGTTAGAGAGTAACAATGAAATGACCTAATTGTGATGCAACTAAATTGCTGATTATAGATCTTTGTTCTAGCTTTATACTTGATCCTTCCTAATTGAATAATACTTTTTTTCTCCACAAGGATACCTATTTATCATTCAATTTTGCTTCCTCTCTCTTTATCTCTTTCAACTCATTCAACTTGCATATTACACACTTTGAAATCACAACTTGACCTTTTACTTATACCTTCCAGATTTTCAAGTCAAATCAAATATAAATTAGAATAACCAATATTCATTACCTTAGTTGACTATAATCAATAGGTAAAATAGTTAAGCTTTACATGCCAAAATAAGAAAATCCTTTGGTAGCTGACCCAACTCAATAGAAACTAATTCTGAAGTGATTTCCTATGTTAACCAATAGAAGCTTGGTTAACACTATGAACTTACAAAGTTCTTTTAGTAACCAAGTGAACCTGGTTAATACTAGCACTGTTTAACTTTCCCTTTGTTAACTGAGTGAGCTTGGTTAACACTCTTTTCTAAATAACTTCCTTTGACACTCAAGTGAGCTCAGTAGATACTACCTTCTGTATATAGTAGACTCAAGAATGCTCGTAGACTAGGAAAATTGTCTTCACTGACTAAGTGAGCTCAGCATGTACTGATTGTCAATTGATATGACATTTGTGTAACATCAAAGACAACACACAATTAATCAATTGCATCCAATAGATTTTTGTACCGAAAAATCTTAATTTTTGTGCCAAAAAATTATAAATTACTGCCTTGGAAAATGTGCCTAATATTGGAGTAATTTTTTTGCCTTGGATTTCAATTGTGTCCAAATTGGACAAATTTTATAGAAATATAGGAGTTTTTGGTGCCTGATCTCAATGATGAGGTCCATTTGGGTTCAAAGTGCACCAAAAAAAGGTGCCCCCTACATCCAATACAAAATAACTCTACAAAATGAAACCCTATAAAAGAAAAAATATAAATCTAAAAGCCAAGAAAAACCTCTTATAAATAGAACAAGGGCATGAAGATCTAGAGCTTTGATACCATGTTGAAGTTGATGAAATGTCAACCCTACAGCTCCCAAGAATCACCTGCATGCAAACACCTATCACAAAATGAGAGCAACAAAAAGCTATGGAGGCTAGAATTCTTAGATCCATAGATGAGACATTCTTGATGAGAAAAAAGATAAATTTCTATTATCAAAAGTGAATCATTGAATTGTAGAGAGAGATCATGCTTATAAAGGAGATCAAAACCCTAAAAAGAATCTAACCTAGGTTGTATGATAATAATTAATAAAAGAATTAATTATTAGATGCCTGAATTTTAGCTTAAGTAAACTAGAGATAATAAGTGACTTAATAACTAAATCAATATGATTTAATTAATAAGAAAATAATTTATTATTATAACACTCCCCTTAACAAGAAACACAAGAAAATATTTGCACTTGATGTTTTGACTTGGTTGACAAAGTTTGACAATAGTTAATAACATAGAAAGTTTGATGTTTCAAAGAAAGTTTTTTCCAAGAAGAATAGTGACACATAGAGTAGTCTTCAAGAAATAAAGTAAGGGATGAAGCAAAATTTCATGATACAAGCATATGTTATGTCTAAAAAGGAAATCCCTATAGCTATCATCATGTGTATGTTTGAAAGATTTCCACTGATCTAGCACATCCAAGAACACATCAAGAAATAGCTAACTAAAAAAAATGACTCATTACTCAATACCTTGGCCCACAACTTGATGATCTCTTTCCTCACACAAAGTGGGTGCCCATAATAGATTGACTTTTTCATAGATGGGTTACCCACATCTAAAGGAACACATATAGTGAGCCAAATCTTGGGGTGATTCGAGTAGTCCACTAGGATCGATCCTTGCACAAAGATATTAAGAAAAAAAAGGGTGGCCTCTAATCCTAAGGTGTTTAATAAGGACTTCATTCACAACACCCCTCTTATTTTTTATGCTAGACACCTTATCATATGATAAGTAATGGACCTCACAGCCACAAAAGTACCTTAAGAATTCTTACCTAGTGATTTCCTCATGGTCACAATCCCACAAGTACTTCCATTAGATGAAGATAAGTGTTACACCCTTCAAGGATTTGGCCTTTTTCAAGGGGTTTTTTAGTATAGTGTGTAGGGTTAGTTGGATTTTTCTTGTTCCCACTTTGGGTCATTCCTATTGGTATCTTTCCACTAATAGCAGACCCTCTAAAGGTAAGATCTCACTAATGAGATTAACAAAATGGATCCACACCAAAGAGATCAAGATTTATGATTCACCTTAAGGTGAAGAGAATACTATCCTACTCCTTGGTGCTTCCCCCAAATAGAACAAAAACATCAATTAGAACCACTAAAAAGTGGAGTATCCCACTCACTTTCTTTGATCCAATGATGATTCAAGATTCCTAATTCACCCAAAGGGTGAAGAGCATACTCTCCTATCAACAAAGGACCTCTACTTGTAATTTTTATGGTCATGATGAAATGAAATGAATAATCTAATGCTTCACTTGAAAATGAAATAAAATACAAGAAAGACTTGGTTTGTTTGTTTGCTTTGGGCAGCCTTGCAAACACATTAGTAGCCCTTTTATCTTTGACAAATGTTCTTTTCTTTTGTTTGGGAAAGAAAGTATGAAACCCCTACAAAAAAAAAAGGTTAGGAAATAAAAACTAAGACTTGCAACACAAAGTTCTTTGTTGCCTCAAAAATCCAAGTTGTCTTCTAATCAAGTGTATGCAAAATGTGTAAACTAATCACAAATGCTCTCTTTTTTACTTTTTTCTTTTGACCTAGTCAACAAGATCTAATTTTTTTTCTATTATTTTGGATCCAAAAATAGAAATTAAATGGAGAGACCCCTACTAAAAACTAGAATTTTTTCCAAAAATGCAAGAAATTTAGTAATATCTCTTAATTTGTGCCCTACAAACCCATTTTGTCAAAATAGACTAGTTTTTTAAAATCGAGTTATTGATCCCCAATATGACTTCCAAATTCAAAACAAAAAGAACCAACCCCCTATATAATTTAAACACCTTTAAAAAAAATGTAAATTTTTTCAAAAAAAAAAATTGATTTGTAACCATAAACATTTTTTATGAAAAATAAAGAAGAATTCATAACGGAAATCAACTCACAATAATCTGAAAATTGGTCCAAGACATCTTGAATGCATCTCCAAAATGAGAAAAAAAAATTGAGATCTGAAATCCAAGTGGTTGGAAATACATGAAGAAATATTTCAAGCACTAGGGTTTTGGCCTTGAAACTAATCTGCATAAGGGTTAGCCTTAAAATGAAAGTTAGAAACTGGAAAACCACTTGACTAGATCCAATAAGTGGTTGTAAAAAAGTAGAAATAAGAAATGAAACTAGAATGCAAGAAAATCAAGCTACTAAGCAAAAAAAAAATGCAAGAAAATAGATCTAGAAACATGGTCCAAGCCCCATGGTGGGTGCAAAAAATGTGTGTATAAAATGTATCACTCTTTTGTAAACCATTATTCTTGAGAATTCCCATGAAAGAAAGAATCTCAAGAGGCAACTTATAGCTCTCTATCTATGACATGCAAAGGTGAAAAATAATAGTATGGTGGCTCTCAAATGAACCAAACTATGCAACCCTTGCAAGGTGCACCATAGAATGAGAGCATGAGTGCTAGCATCCAAGAATCACAATGCAATCTATATTGACATGAAATGCAAGATGCAAGCTAATATAATCAAATATGGAGAGTTAAAACCCTTCCTACTTAAGCAATGTGAGGTAAACTATGAGCAAGTAGAATGAGAGCTAAGCTAAATTATCAAAATGAAAGAATGTTCCAAGTCTTCAAAGATCAAAAAACACCTAGAAATATTACAACATAATGTTATCATGAGAGTCTAGGATTTTATGATGAGGAGAGAGCCCTCCCTTTTAAACAAAAATGGACGGTTGAGATCAAAAGCCAAGAGAGGCATAATCAAGGGAGGAGAATGTATCTTGAGTGATCCATGTGCACAAGCATCTCCACCAATCACAATCAATAGTTGAATTTTGAGAGGGAAATAATTGTGTGGAGGATAATTAAAGTTATTTTAAAAATAGAAGATTCCTCTCACATAGAAAATTGTGCACTCATGTGTAGAAAAAAATGTTTGATCCTCTAATTTTGAAAATAGGTAATGCTTTATGTGTACACACTTAGGAAGAGGGGATTTTTATTTAATTAAAAGGAAGAAATTTATTTAAATTAAATAAAATACTTAGGATAAAGTGGTTAAACCATAGATTATAGTTGAATAAATAGATTTTTGTGATTTGATCAAAGATAAGAAATGGATAAACTATGTAAAAATTCTAGAAAGGGGGCTCATAGTGCAGATGACCCTTTTTGGGATATTACACAATATTCCTCAATGTAATGTTGCTAATCCCCTTTCCTTATATGTCATTTGTGTTTTTATTCCACAATATGTTGAGGTGCCTCATCTAGAGACTTATAATGGTAAGGGTGATCCCACAATTCATGTTAAAACTTTCCAGACTATATGTAGTGATTTTACTCACACCTATAGGCTTATGGATAAGTATTTTCCACACCTTTAGGGATAGTGCCTTGTAATGGTATTTCTCTCTATGACCTTATTTTATTGATTCTTTTCAACCTCTTGTTGATGCTTTCATTCAATAGTTTTAGAATAATATTGGTCGTCAAGTTTCTTAAACTAATTTAATGCATTCTAAGAAAAAATTTATTTGTAGCTTTAAAAATTTGTATGCTCATATCTCTTATCTTCTGCATGATCATGATATTCAACATATCTTTATTTCTAATTTACAAAAAGAAAGTAGGGATAAGATCCTCCTTACTGAGTATACCTCATTTTCACACCTATGTGCAATGTTTCACCATTACTAGTTACAAGCGAGTCAACTTGAGATCTCTACTCTGATGGCTATTATTTTGAGTGATAAGAGTGATGCTACCAAAAATTCAAACAAGTTTTCTAAACCTAAAAATTTCATCAAAATAAAGTCTACAAATACAGTTGATGATCAAGTGACTACTACATCCTAAGGTACAACTACTTTTTCCTATATATTTCATCCTAATTGTCAGTATACTCAACTATATGAGCCTTTGTTCAAGGTGATTACTAAGTTGATTCATGCTCATGTTCTTAATCTTCCTCCTATTTTTCGTATTGATCCTACTAGACCTTTGCCTAAGTCTTTTGACTCTAATTCTTTTTCTCAATATCACTGTCAACTATGTCATGATACTCAAAAGTATTATGGTTTGAAGAATGCTATTTAGGACCTTATTGATTCTAAGGCTATTTTTTTTGTTTTTTAGATTACGATAAAAGCAAGTTTTGAAGGGACCCTAAAACCCTTTAACAAAAAATAGAAAGATAAAGCAAGACAGCCCAACCAGGAAAAAACCTGCAACAAACTGAAGAACAATATCAAAATCAGGTTTTACAGGGACTTGAAACCACTAGAAAAGTCCAAAAACAAACTAACCCAGGTTTTACAGGGACCTGGAACCACAAACAGTCTAAACTATAAAAAAACCAGAAACTAAGACTAGAGTCCCCAACCAGTGACCAATACCAGACAGGCACCAAACTAGAGAACCCACCCCAGAGCCACTATTGCAGCTCCAGGATCAATTTAGTTGCTTCCTTACCAATAGAAGTAGTCTCTTGAATGGAAACAACATCCATAGTAGTAGAAGCTTTCATAGCACTCTTCCTCGAGCTCTACCTAGTTCTTTTGCTCGGACCCTCAGCTGAAATGATATCTTCATTCACCCTTTTGCCCAGGCTAGCAGCGGCTACCCAAATACTCAAGGTGACATTTTCCATCTTAGTGCTACTCTCCTTGATTAACATAGTGAGGTTCTACTCATAGTTGTTAAGTTTTTTAGGGATGTCTCCCATTTTTCCTTCCATATGACTAAGTTTAGCATTGATAGTATCCAGGTTATGTTGCAGAATTTCCACCTTTTTCTTCAAACCCATTATTTCATTGTAGATCCAAGAATCAACCTTGAGACTAGTGTCGACTTTCTCCTTAGCAGAATGCAGGGAGGTAAGCATGGTATCCCTCTGCATAGTGTCACAATCATCTTCAGTAGTCTCGTGAGGGGGGGAGCAAACATTGTCATTGATATCCTCCATTTATGTTTGATCCTCCTTTCGACCCTCGACATAGTCCTCAGGATGAGCAGAGTCCTTCCTTTTTTCTTCCTCTATCCCCTTAACAGGAGAAGTAGTAATAGCCGTATGGTCCTCCTTATTCTTCTCAATAGGATTCCCAATAGTGTTATCTTCCACTTTATTACCCCCACTAGAAATAACCCGGTTGCCCTCATTATTAGATTTACTCTATTCAAAGTTACCTTCACTATTGTTTTCCTCTTTTCCTTTTTCATTATTATCTTCAATCTTCAGATACCCATCCAAATTAGAACTTAACTCTCCAGTTTCAGTATCATCCTCATCCTCAGGTTTCCAATTCTCACAGATTTTTGAATTATCAGTCTCAGACTCCTCATCCTCAAGAACTTGAGAGGCAGAGGGTTTCAAATTCAGGGCAGTTTCTTTACCTTTAATAGAATCACCCTTCTTACTCTTAATGGGCTCTTTCTTCTTTTCTTTAGAGGGAGTAGAGGCAATGTACTTATTTTTACAATATCCCTCAATAAGAAGGATCAGACCTTCATGAAGAATGGGTCTGGATTCCTTTTTCTTATGGGCTTCTAAACTATTAAGTAAAGAAAACCACAAAAAGAAGGGGAAAGATATTCTATCTTTATATCTGAAATGATTTAAAAAAACAAAATGACATTTATGAACTCTTTTATTTCTTCCATCAAGTATGAAATACTCATGGATGTAGCAGAGAACATCCCTCTAGATCTCCTTTATTTGGTTCGCATCAAAGAAATCACCATTTTTTTCCAGAAGCTTCTCCTCTTCTTTTGTTTTTGAAAACTTTTTGTAGGCTGCATTTGAAATACTAGTTTGCTTAGTGAATTTTATGCCCACTGTAGGAAGCCCCATGATCTCAGTAATAAACTCCTCTGTAAGTTTCATAGTCACACCATGGAGAGTGACTTTGTCATTGGACCAGTTCTTAAAGAAAGCCGTAGTGATGTGTGGCTTAAAACCATTGAGTCACTCCATGTAACGAGTCACTTTTCCTTTCTGCAAAATTTTCCAAACATCCTTGCGAGCCTTCCATGCCTCACAATTTTTTGGTTCTTGTTTGCATGCTTTGCCCCCCATCAGTAGAGAATAGTAAACACATTCAAACCAGAAAAACCAGACGCGTAGAAGGAGAGGGTTAGAAAGAAAATTGTTTTTCTTCCCACCAAAATAGACACCTTTGTTCGAAGAAACATGCGAACACCACGTCGTATTCATTTGAGCGTACTTCATAGGGAATGAAAATCTGGCAATAATTTGATCACTCCACGAAATCATTAACTTTCC
This sequence comes from Cupressus sempervirens, assembly GCA_028749045.1. Lineage (NCBI taxonomy): Eukaryota > Viridiplantae > Streptophyta > Pinopsida > Cupressales > Cupressaceae > Cupressus > Cupressus sempervirens. The sequence continues at coordinate 493,757,371 of CM053787.1, forward strand.
AATCTTTTCAAATCTTACCCCCTTTGCATGAATAGCTTCATAATGAATAATTGCTTTGAGATCAACTTGATTATTTAATTCATCGGTCCACCTCACCAATTGCCCCGTTAGGACAGCATAGTTGGCAACCCAATCAGCAGCACCATTGGCCTCTTGAAAGGTATGAGATATGACAACTTTTTCAAATTTTTGAATAAGATATTTAATCTCCTTGATAGTGGTCTCTATCGACCATGAGATAGCACTTTTATTATTAAGGATATTAATAATATTTAAAGAGTCACCTTCCAACCATAATTTTGGACATCCCAAATCCACTACAATTTTCATAGTATAAAGGGCCATCGTAGCTTCAACAATGTGAATATTAGTCTAACCTATAGGGATAGCTATAGCATGTTTAACTATTCCCATATGATCTCTCAACACACCTCCACAACCCGCACTCCCCGGATTTCCCTTAGCAGCACCATCAAAGTTTCCTTTAATCCAACCATTCAGAGGGGAACTCCAAGTGGCATTCAATCTTGGGTTATTAGTTTGAGTCTTAGGGTTTCCAGGAAACATAGGATTATCAATAGGAAAGGTTTGATCAGATATTTTCAGAGATCTAAAATTCTCCTTACAAGCTCTAATAATATTCTGACCAAGCACCCATCCAGGAACCTCTCTATTTCTAAAAATTCTATTATTCCTTTCTTTCCAAATACCCCAACAGAGATGAGGCAGAGTAATTTTCCATAGAAATTGAACATCAGAATTCTTAGCCAGGCATTTCCATCTTTTAAAAGAAGATTCCACATTGTTATGATGAACCCAAGTCAAGTTCCAATACATTAGGATCTCAGTCCAAACCATCTGGGAATAAGAGCAGTTCAAAAATAGGTGGTCTCTATCTTCAAAACCATTCTTACATAAAATACACCTATTCACCAAATTTATACCTCTTTTCTGCAAGTTATCAAGGGTTAGAATTTTATTTTGAAGCAGGACCCAAAAGAAGAAATTAATTTTAGGAATGAGACCCTTAATCCAAACTTGAGACCACAAGGGATGATTTTCCTTCTCCTTAGAAGCAAAGAGTGAAGAAACCTTGTATTTCCTACTAGGATCAGCATACCAAATAATCTCATCCTCAAAAGAAGGGTGAAGAGAAACAGCATTGAGAGATAATTGGATGTGATAGAAACTTTGATCAATGTCCTTCAAGTTAACCCATGCATCATTCTACCAATAATGACTAACAAGAGTGCCATATCTCTGCTTGCATAAGTCAGCTTGATTCAGATCTTGAACATTTTCAATTAGGGGGTGATCCTTAAGCCAGACATCTTCCCAAAAACTCACCCTAGACCCATTGCCAATTTTCCATGAGCACCCTTCTCCAAGAATTTTCTTAGTACCCTGCACAGCTCCCCAAATTGAGGAGGGATGAATAACATCAACAGAGGAGAAGAAATTAGGAAGAGAAACAGAATTAGAGAGGTACTTGTGTTTCCAAATGGTACTCCATTCTTTCTTGTCATGGAACACACGCCATCCTTGTTTAGCTAGAAGAGCTTGATTCATGCTTCTGATTTTCCGAATACCCAGACCACCTTCCCTGACCAGTTTACAAAAATGATCCTAGGCAATTAAAGGCATTCTCTTTTTTTCCTCTGAACCAGTCCATAAAAAATCCCTTTGAATTTTATCAATAGCCTCAGCAAATTTAGTGGGGATTTTGAAGAGACTTAAGGCAAAAGTTAGTATACTTTGGAGAGAAGCTCTAAGAAGAATTAATTTACCAGCCTGGCTTAAAAGGTTCCCTTTCCAACCTACCAACTTCTTGCTGAATTTGTTAATGAGGTCTTCCCAGAAGGAATCCAGAACCTTCAAGCCTAAAGGAAGACCCAGATAGGAAGAAGGGAGATAACCAATAGAACATCCAAGGATTTTGGCAATTTTATGTTGTCTAAGAATGGGGGTATTGAGAAAAAACACAACACTTTTATTCCAGTTAACTAGTTGATCAGAAGCTGAGGAAAAAAGATTTAAAGCTTGCTTCAAATTTTTGGCTCCTTGACTTCGAATTTCCCCATAAAAATGGTATCATCAACAAATTGGCCATGAGAACAAATAAGAGGATGGGAAGAGGGTTGCAAACCCTTAATGACTCCTCTACACACTAGATCCCCAATGTACCTCCCCAAACAATTAGCCATTATAACAAATAGGATGGGGGAAAGAGGGTCCCCTTGTCTCAATCCCTGAGAGGGATTAAAAAAAGGAGAAGAGCTACCATTAACTAGGACAACAATAGAAGAAGAAGAGATTAACTGATGAATCAGTCCAACAACCTTCTTATCAAAGCCAAAGGAAAGTAAAATATTAGAGAAGAAAGACCAATCAACTCTATCATAAGCCTTAGCAATGTCCACTTTCATTACAAATCCTTGATTGTTAGAACAAGATAAGGAATGAATATTCTCATGAGCCGAAATAACAGAATTGAGGATTTGTCTACCTGGAGTGAAGCCATTTTGTTGGTCAGCAATGAGCAAAGGGGTCACTAGAAGTAGTCTTGAAGTAAGAACTTTGGAGATAATCTTATATAGAGAATTACAAAGACTAATTAGCCTAACTGGTCAGGCGAGTCAGCTCCAATTTTCTTAGGGATCAGGCACAGGAAGGTGGAATTAACTTCTTTCAGCATTTGTTTTGCCCCAAAGAATTCCTTCACCGCATCACAAACATCTTTTCCTACAAGTTTTCAAAATTTTTGAAAGAAAAACATGGGAAAGCCATCAGGACTAGGAGCTTTATCTCCTCCTAGAGAACAAACAGCTTTGAAAATTTCATCATTCTTAGGTATTGAGCTTAACAATTTGTTCTGATCCTTAGAAACCAGAGTGGGGATCACTTTGAGAAACTCAGCCTGATGTTCCAAATTGATGAAGGGATCCACTATCATTAGCCCTGAGAAAAAATTCATCATTTCATCCATGATGTCCTTATCCTCCTTAATCTTCAAATCTCCCTTCATAAGATGTGAAATGTGAGATTTGGCTCTATGCTTTAGCTTGGATAGATGGAAAAATTTGGTATTTTTATCTCCTTCAGTCAGCCATGTCAATCTAGATCTTTGCCTCTAGTAGATCTCCTCTTTTGTAATGATGTCATGGTATTGAGACAGCTTATCATTTTCTTCTAAAAGAAGGTCAGGGGTGTATTCCTCCTTCTAAATTTTATCCTGAATATTTTGGATCTCCTTTTTCAAAACAGATTTATTCTCAAAGATGTTCCCAAAGCAATTTTTGTTCCAAATTTTAACTTTCTTTTTGACATTTTTAAGTTTAGCAGTCACTCTGAAGAGAGCAATACCATCAATTTTGATATTCCACCATTCTTCCATTTTTCTTTCAAAATGAGGGTGCTTCATCCACATTTTTTCAAATCTAAAAGGAAAATTCCTCTTCGAACTAAACTTGATAGCAGAGAAGATACAAGGGAAATGATCAGAACCAATTTTCTAGTGGGCTTCCAGTTTGCAGATGAAATCTTTAGACCAATCCGAAGAGATAAGAGAATGATCAAGCCTTGCCTGAATACAATCATTACCAACTCTCTTATTACTCCAAGTCAACTAAATTCCATGAAGATCCATATCCAATAGGCGCTCTTTGTTAATAAACTCCCTTAGGTCCATTCTTCCTTCAAGTTGGGTAACATTACCTCCCATTTTTTCATGATCATAAAGAGGGACATTAAAGTATCCCATGATTATCCATCGTCCAGAGTAATCTATACTTTTAAAGTTAGATATAGAATCCCAAACCTTCTTCCTTTGGCTTTTCATGTTGGGCACATATATATTCACAATATACCCGTCCTCATTTTGATCAGCACTATTAATTTTAGCAATCATAAAGTATTTATTGGCACTCAAAATTGTCCTAGCAAAGCAATTTTTTTTCCATAGCATCAGGGTTCCCCCTGAAGCACCTTCTGAACTACTAGCATTTAAAGAGTAATTTTTAAAAGCTTTTATTTGCTCTACTTTCTCTTTATTCATCTTTATTTCCTGTAGCAGAAGAAAATTAGGTTTCTATTCTCTAACAAAATTCCTAACAACATCTAATTTATGATAACTATTCAACCCCCTAATATTCCAGGTAATAATTTTCATTTCCATTTTTTAGGGTTATAATCCAGAATAGTTGCTTGACAACCATCAGCAATATTCTGCAAGCTTTCTATCTCCCTGGTTTTCTTAGAAGATTTCCTTCCACGTCCATCCGGGGACCCAACATTTGGTTTCACCTTGGACTGCTAGTCTTATTTTTTACCAAATTTTACTGGGGTCAAGGCTTTGGGGTTCACTTTAGTATGTGAATTAAGTTTACTGCTTTGAGTCTCGACCCCCTTTATATTATTCTTTTTTTTTAGCCCTTTTCCTTGAGTTTAGTTTAAGCTATGAGATACCTCCATCTTCTTTGACAGCTTCTAGGACAGGAAGGTCCTTTATAAAAGTATCCTGTGAAAAAATAGGGTCAAAAGCCTGCAACTCCCTGGACTGAGTTGGTTTTTCCTCACTATGGGCTCTTGATTCAGCCAAGAATTCTCCTTCCTCAAGCTCAAACTTCTCATCCAGATCACCCCATTTATCCTCCATCTTTCGATAGAGAACAATTTGCTTTGATAAGTCCGACAGCTCATCTATTCCTTGTTCAGGTAAAATGGGATCAAGTTGTAAGCCAATCACTTCTTTTTCAGAGTTATTTTTCTCCATATCAGACATGAGCCTAGCCCCATCCTCAAGAAGAGGCTTAGAACCAGTATCCACAATCGGTGGTGGAACTTTTACATTCTCATACTCTTTCTTCTCTGTGGGCTGGACATGTTTAGGTTTCCAAACCTTCTTTTGCTGAACCTTAGTCTTATTCGCTACCTTCTCAGTACTGAAGAGATTTTTCTCTTGGAAGGACAGTTTTTAACTAAATGACCCTGCTTCTTACAAGCATAACAAGCATTAGGAAGATCTTCAAAAAAGATTTCTTGGGTTTTCTTACCAAGCTTAGAAATTAATTCCACTTTGTCTGGGAGATGATTCAGATCCGCCACCTTCACATACAATCTAGCACTGTGGAGTTTGGATCTGGTTGCAATAGCATTATCCAAAGCCACTAGTTCACCAAAAGAGCTGGCAATACCCTTAAAAATGTCCTCATGCCAGAATTCAAGAGGAAGACCGGGAAGTCTGGCCCAAATAGGGGTAGTAAGGAAAAAGGAGTCAGATAAAACCATATTAGGCTCCCACTTTTTGATAGTAAGAGAACTTTTTCCAAAAGGCCAAGGGCCTCCACAAAGAACCCTTTCCATATCTTCCTTATAGTTAAAATTAAACAGAAAGAAACCATTCAGCATGGGAGCAATATCCACTTCCCCACGAATAGCCCATTTCCTCTTAATCATTATCCTTAGAGAATCAATATCTGGTCTTGCCCCTAGAAATTTGCCCAGCAGCATAAAATCCATGGAGGAAATAAAGAAATCCACTAAGGGATCAGGGATAAAAACCTGGAATTCACCTTTCTCCCGACTAGTTTTTGAAGTCACCGGTGGGAAAGAAGATTTTCTAGTAGGTTTCCTACTAAAAAGTGAAGACCAGCTCTTCTAATCTGAGGACCCTGTCTTCTCTCCAAAAGAGGAATAAACTTTATTTGATTCCACATTATCCTTCTTTTCCTCTTTATCCTGACCCAACACACGAGACACGAAGGCAAAATCCAAGGGCAGATCACGGACCCCACAAAAAGTGTCTGAAACATGTCCAGAAAAAAAATCATTCTCAAAAGACACGAAACTCATCCCAGTAATCTTCCCATGCCCCCCTACAGTTCCTCCAGGGTCTGTACCTCTGGCCAGGTTCTCCCCAACCAGTTTCTCGCCTGAAAATGAGCTCGCTAATTCAAAAACTATAAGAGCACCCATGGAATGATCTGATATTATTCACTTTATATGTTGTATGGGAGGAATCTTCCCAAGCCCCCCCATAGTTCCTCCAGGGTCTGTAGGCTATTTTTGTTGTTGCTCAAGTTAATAACATGAATAATTTTATTGTGACACCTAATAGGAATTTGCAGATTTATACTAATCCTTTACCTTCACACTTAATGAATGTTATTAAAAAACCTTATTCTTTTGGTCACCATATTAATTATGATGAGAAGATAAAAGAAGTGAAACATGTGGTTAATCATGTTGAGTTAGACTCTCAAACTTCAATTTCTTCTCCACTTGATCCTAAACAAACACTGCCTATCATTAGCTTTAGTCAGTCTAATATGTGTAAGGTAGCTAATGGTCCTCTTTACATCACTACAAGAGTTGCCCATATTCCTTCTCATGATACTTTGGTTGATCCTTCCTCTATATTAAATGTTACCATTAAAGAACACCTTTTTAACAAATGATTGCATAGAGACACTTATGATTCAACTCCTATATGGATTCAAACTTGTAATGGTTTTCTCTATTGTCCTCAAGGTTCTATTGCTTTACCTATTGAACTTTTAGAGAAAGTTGTTTATACTACCTTTGTTGTTATTCCTACTTCTGATCAATTTCAAGTTAAGCTTGGTATTCCATGGCTTTCTTACACACAAGTTTTAGCTTCTCCTATTCATAGATGCCTTAAATTTCCTCATGATGGAGACATTATTACTATTAATCATTCTCTTTATAATCCATTATGTCCTATAGATTATGTTGAGATTGGTTTTTATTGGTCATCTCACCCTGAAAAACCACCTACTCGTCTCGATCATCTCTATAGAAACTATCAATGATATAAAATCAATAAGATTATGGAACTTAGTTTTCTTAAGGGTTGTTCACCTCTTCCTATCTTTCCTACTCCATCTATTCCTTTTACTTATTCCTTTGTTTCTTCAGCTATCACATCTCAACCCATTGATGTTCCTTCTTTGAAACCTATGGTTTTTTTTATTGGTAATAGGTTTTTTCTATTAATTTAAAAATTAAGAACATTACATCAAGTAAAAGTGCATCTATCATCTACCACAACTTCTCTACATCCCTACATTGCTATCTTCCCCATATTTTCTTATATTCACCTATAAGCTCTTCCTTTATTCTATGCATTAACTATTAAAAGTTCTACAATCTTTACAATATCCAGTAATGCATAAAAGTAAATACCCTATGAGCTCCTGTGTTTTCGCAAAATTTGAGCTTCGTCACTTAGCTGACGATAAGTTCTACCCTTTCTTTTCTCATCATCTCGTTAGCTTCAAACATTCAAAATCATCCCATCTTACACCTTCTACAAGCTACAGCCCATCAAAAAAAAAATTTCCATCTGCCTCTAAGTAGCCAATCTTAGTCTCCACCCAAGCCTAACAAGGAGCCACCATTGCATCTTTGATGTTGAGGGACATTTCTTCAAGGCCCAACACCAGTTGCTTGCTCTTCCCATTCCACACCTCCTTAGCTTTCCTATACATTAATGGTTTGTTAGCTTATGCCTTCTAGTGCAAGAAGGGAACATATCCAAAATGGCAAGCCTCATCTTCATTAGTGAAACACTCATTAATGTCTTGTCCAATTCTAGGGATTGACCAATCCATGATTGACCCAAGCCCATCTAGCATATAATTAGAAAACAAAGCTCACACTATAGATTCCACTTAATAAGTGATCTTATTCAGCTCTAAACCCCACACAATAAAGATTGAGATCCAATTCATGTTTGTTCACCTTTTAATTGCTCTTTCTTGAAATTGCTCACCAATGACCCCTAACACTACCGAGATCATCTCCTCTATCTTTACTTTTATTAATCCTTTCACCCTGTCCCATTCTATAGGTCCTTTGAATGTCTTCATTTTTTTGCCTAAATTGACTAAGAATGTGGCTTCCATCTTCTTTCTATCTCTTTGCTTCACATCCTTGCTTTCTTTCCTTCTTTCACTTTGCTAGTGCTAAATAAATAACAGTAGCTTTATCTTCACTCTACCTTTCACATGATTCAACTGTCACTCATCATTAATACTTTTTTAGGTAGCTCTATTTTCAAAAACCTCATCATGTACTTGTATGCATCAGGCTTAAATGTATCACATAATTACAACCTTTTAGCACATCTCCCACCTTCTTGAAAGGATGTCATTATCATCCCATCATAACTCATCACCAAGACAATCTCTAAATTTATCTATCATCATATCACCAATATTGGGTAACTATATTACATAATTTGCTAATTTATTAGCTTTGTGGTTCACCTCTCTAAAAATTTGACTTATTTTTAAGTTGGCAAACCTATCCAACAATGCAATTATTTCCTCTATTTGGCTTTGTAAAAATCAACTACGTGATTTTCTTTTTTTTAGCATATTAACAATTATTTATGAGTCACCCTCCAAATGGATATTATCCACCTTCAACTTTGCTCCTAATTGTACAGCTAGAAGAGTTGCCTATGCTTTCTTTGCATTGTTAGTTCCATTCAACAACATTACTGCTACTATAGCTGAGGTTTCTTTGTTAGCCACTCTTGAAATTTCCCTTTCTCTTGCAACTCCTAGGTTCCCTTTAGAGCCCCATCAAAATTAATTTGTATCCAATCTTCATCTAGCAATTTCCATAAAATGTTCTCCCTAGTTATTTTTTTGTCCACTCTCCTGTTTCCATCTTTAAACCAATTTATTTGAATCAAGTAGTCCCAAGAGGAAAAAATCCTATTATCCTACTCCCTAAATGTAATAACTTGTAGTGTTTCACCTATTGTTTTGTGAATGTTTTCCTAGACTCTATCCACAAATTCTATCTTGTCTTCAAAAATTTGCATGTTTCTCTCCTTCCACACCTCCCATATCACTATCGAAGGACTAATTATCCATAATTTTTAAAAATTAGACTTCTTGAATTCTTTTGGCTATCCTTGGAACAAAGGCCATAGCTTGTTTGGAAATAGACTAAACTAATTTAGATATTGTCTTAAATTCTACCAAGACATCTCTGCAAATTCAAATTGAACTAATAAATGATTTGTATCTTCCTCCTCCTTTTGACATAAAATACATTAAGTGGGTCCAATGAATCCATATTTATTTTTTCTTTCAAAAGTTCATATCCTTCTTTGTATTTCTAACCAAGAAAAATCCCCCACCTTCTACAAACAATCCTTATCCCAACATAATTTTGATTGCTACTCTTCTAAACACTTTGCTCTACCTAACATTTGATATCCCACTTTTTCTAAGTAAGCCCCACATTTTGTGGCACACCATATGATCTTATCATCTTTCTCCCTATAGATCACTCTCTAAAAATCCTCTACATCACTCTATTATGATCTATTGTTAGTCCCAATATGGAAGATGGGCAAAACAATGCATACGAATATTTGGCACACAAGTTAGTGATTATAGAATTGGTCAAGGCTAGCATAACTTGTCTGAGCTATCCCTAGACCTTATCCCTCTAATGATTTTACTAAATGCCACCCCCATCAACAACAATACGGACACTATCATTTGAGGAGATAATTTAAATGGGCTATACTCTATTCCCTCTAGCTATTTCTCTATATGTGACAAGATGGAGAAGCCAATTTGGGCCAAAACCTAGATTTTTGGTCTCACTCCCAAAATTAATATCTTTTTCTGGCTCCTTCTACAAGATAAAATTCTTACCTTGGATAATTTAGCCAAGAGAGGCCAAGTAATCCCCAATAGGTGCAGCCTTTGCAAGCATAACTTGGAAATGATGAATCACTTATTCATCCATTATCCCTATTCATCCAAGGTGTGGAACCTTCTGACTAGGGATCTTGGTTTCAGTTGGTGCCCCCCAGTTAATATCTAGGACTTCTTTTGCCAGTGGAGAAGCCACCACTTAGGTTTGAATACTCAGTTATTTAGCTCCTGGACTCTCCCACACTTTTGCTGGGGAATCTGGAAAGAGCACAACAATAGAAGATTTAGAGATAGAGAGGCTCCAGAGTTCATAAATGCAGAGAAAATTGAAAGACTCATTATGGAGAACTTTTCCATAACAAAGGGAGGAAATATCAAGGAAGGTGGGAATAGTATAGTTAGAAAAAAAGACAGGGACAAGAGAAGATAGGAAGCTAGATGGTCCTTCCCCCTTGAGGACTGGCACAAAGCCAACTTTGATGGGGCAGAAAAGGAGAACCCTAGCCCAGTCGGTAGCGGAGGCATCATTAGAAATAGTTCTAGAGGAGGAATTGTGGTAATTTCTTTCCCTCTTGGTCACCAAACTAATCACTTTGCTGAAGCTAGTGCTACTAAATAGATTGTTAAGCTAGCACTGGCTTCCAGGATCGAGTGCCTATGGCTTGAGGGAAACTCCCTAAACATTATCAAGTACATCAAAGGACATGCACACCCTCTTGGATGATTGCTAATGTCATCGAGGACCTCAAATATGACTTGGGTAAGTTCAAAAAGACTTTCGTTAGACACGCTTATTGAGAAGCCAACTCAATTACTGACTGGTTTGCCAATGATGCCATTACTAGAAACTCAGTGATGACATGGAAGAACAGCAATGAAATCCTGATAGCGGCGATTGAGTTACTTCAGCAGGACCAAATCCAGGGTACAAATATAATTGGAAGGATATGTCAGAAGGGGAGTAATTAGAATTCATGCAGAGCTCTTTTCAATTCATAATTACACATACAGAAGGCACACTTTGAGGGCTGGCATGAATAGAACCACTAAAAAATGTAATAACATTTTTGTTTTTAGCATCCCAAGGAAAATAGAGCTCAATAATTCTAGTAGTAGAATAGGGTTTATAGGGCCAAAGGTAGCCATGGTTGGGGAAAGGATTAGAAGAGAGCCTTGGGGAGAAATGGAGAATTGGAAGAGAAGGAGAAGGTTTGGCACAAGCTCAAAAAAGGTGGTATCACCAGGTTCATGGAGAAGCTTCACAATTTTGACACTGGGGTTACCAAGATGATGGTAGAAACATGGAATAATGGGAAAGTCAAAATAGATGGAGTCACGCACCACATTACTAAGGGCTTGATTGTGAACGTGATAGAAATCCCTTAGGAAGGCATAAAATTCTACAAGGACAAAATGATGTTGGCCAATGTTGTTAGCAAATTTGTCAAGGATGATGCTAAGAGGAATAAACTTATCTAGGCTGATACTTACTACGAGATGGAATCCATCAAAAAATTATGGAGGTATGTTCTCAAGATTCTCATTGAGTATATCACTCTTAACTCCAAGTTTAATAGGATAAAAACGCACCATTTTTGTGTTGCTAAACCACTTTAGTCATGTTGTTAAAATTTCTTTTCCTTTCTATCTTTACACTTCCTTGTCTAAGGGTATTGAGGGTTTCAAGAGAAAACTTGCTACTAATCCCACCCTCCACAAAGGCCTTCTCCTTCTGGTTTATGAGTTTTTGAAAACTCAAACTAGGGGAAAATCCCTTGGTGACCCGAGTAATGCTTCGAAGGATACCGCTAGTTTAGACTCTAAGGATGTTCAAGTTGTTAAAACTAAGGATGAGGTAAACTCCAAAACCATCTTTGTTTCCCAAAATCCCCACTTTCCTAGGAGAAAGAGCCATAGATGTCTTCCCCCCATTCCCCCCAAGCCAAAGCCTCAAGAGGAGAAAGAGGATAGTGAGCAAGAAGAGGAGATAGACACTGACTTTGAGGATGAGGACAAGGAGAAGGGGAAGGACATAGTGAAGGATGAGGAGAAGTGAATGGAAAGAGATAAGGAGGAGGTTGCCCTAGATGTTTCCCCGAGAAACACTAGGAGAAGAAAAGTCAACTAGGCCCTGCTTCAAGAAGACCCCATTGCCCTGATCTCTGAGACCTTTGGCCTTGACCTACCCATCCCCCTGCCTAAGGAGATGATTGAAATTATGGTGGAAAAAGGTGGGGAGGTGATAAGGAAGGATATTAGGAGGGCATGGAGGAATTTTAACATGGATTCTACTAGGTTGGGTATAGTCAAAGAGCCGATGAACATCCAAGTGATGGAGGACCTTGATGGCAAAACCCATTATGATGAGCTAATTGACTCTACCTTGTTGGTTATTTCTAACAAAGTGTGAGAAACTGACTTCAACCTCTTGAAAAATGTGAAGAATAGCTTGATAGATAACTTTTGATCTATCAAATGGTTGTTTTAGGAAATTGAGGCTCTAAAGAAAAAGAAAAACCAGGATAGCGGCCAAAACATCCACAGTGTCTAGGAGAACACTGGAAAGAAGACTGATCAAGATGGTAGCTAGAAGTATTATAGCAGCCAAAACTCTACAGATGAACATGAGGATAGACTATCCCTAGTTGAATAGAAAGTCTAGAGGTTTGACTACATCTAGTAGATTCTAACAAAACAAATTGTGGGTACTCTGCACACTTTGAATGAGAACATAGTCAACCTAGGGGATACTCTAATGAGAGCTAGCCTCAGTGGGAACACAAGGAAGATGACTAGTCTAGACATTGGCCAAGAAGAGGTTGCTCTGAAAGCTGCTAAGGACTAAGCAGACCAGGTGGACTAGGAAGGAGCAGATAATCAGAAGGAAAATGAAGCTGTAGAAACTTTGCATGACTTGGATAAGGAGAACCATTAGGTTGTTTCTCTTTTGGTTTTTCTTATAGGGTAGGTAGTAGGCTTTTTCCTCTTGGCCTTTGGCCTTTTTTTGGTTTTGGCTTTTCATAGCAGTTTCATGTTTGTTGGACTTTTTAATCTCTATATTTATATGCTGTAAAACTTTTGGGTTTCAAGATCCTTGCAAAACTTGTTTTACTTAATCAAAAACATTTCCTCTCTCTCTCTCTCTCCCTCCCTCCAACACACCCTCCCCACAAACCATAAACCATAAATTCTAGACCAAGTTATGATAGAGGCCTAAATGATCTCTTAGTAATAAGATAGAAGAGAATATAGTATATATTATATTATCCTAAAAGAGTGGATAGCATCAAATATAGTAAGAAGAAGTAAGTGTGAGAAGGAAGTGTGTGAGAGAGAAGAGAGAGATGGGGAAGAAGAAGTGTATGACATCATATATAGTTTTTTTTTCAAAATCAAATAATAAGTCTCCTTAATCTCTTATTACTCTTTTATATCTTTTTTTTTGGTCTATCCTCTTCTCCCTTCCTTCCATATCTAGGTTTCTTCCTCCCTTATTCATCTCTCTTTAGGCTAATATTGATTATGCATGTGACTTAACATATCATTTAAGTACTTTGGTTACCTATGTGGCTTAACAATATATTCAAGTATGAGGATTTAAATGATTGTCAATAAATTGACATATATTTTGGGTTGTTGGTTTGTTGATTAGTGAATTTGTGGAGAACCTATGAAAAATAGAGTAACAAAGTATCCTATGATTAGCCAACACTAGACCTAAATTATACTACATATGCAAAAAACTCCTATTTCATGTGATATTCATTAACTTGAGATGTTCTTTAGTAGGATGATGGAGGAGAGAGTGAGAGAGTGAGAGATGGGAAAATAAATAGCAAAATAGGATCATGGAGGAAAGAGAGAGTGTATGTTAAGATGATGCAAGATAGAGGGAGAGAGGTATAGGTAAGAGGAAGTGAACTAAAATAAGAAGAGAGTGTTAGAGGGGAGAAGATATGGATAGATACATGGGAATGGAAAGGTAGAGAGGTATAGATATCTAGAGAGATATATAGGCCGAGAGTAAAATAGATATCTATGATGGGTAGGATAAAAAATAACCAATACAAACTTAAGACATTTGTGAATAGGATAAGGTATGACTTGCATGGAAGAGAG